>CAIGQQ010032009.1:863825-949510 GCA_903798035.1 Danio albolineatus
GTGTGTGTGTGTGTGTGTGTGTGTGTGTGTGTGTGTGTGTGTGTGTGCGCGTCTGAGATGAGAAACTCACGCTGTAGTTCTGTAGTGCGGAGACTGCGCTTCAGCCTCTCCACTTCACTCTTTAGGAAGCGGATGTGCCGCATCATGTTCTCCGGAGAGTCAATCTCCATTGAAACCTCACGTGGAGAGGGCGGTGCTGACACTGGCTGGTCAAGCTTCTCCTGCAGAATCCTGCCAATCACAATCAAGATAGGTGAAATCGTGCGATTTTTGGCATCATATCATGGTGCTTTACCACTGTGTGGAGCAACTAGACTTAGAACGACTTGGTGTGTTTTTCCACCACATTTTAATATTGCTTCAATGTGATTGGGCTTATACATCTTGTTATAGTTCTGCCCCTTCTTCTGCCATGACATAATTGTAAATGAGATAGTAGTCATGCGTGGCTAAGGGCTAAACGACTTCCTGAAAACAATTTAATTCCATGTTCCCCAATCAAGCTCTAGTAGGATCTGCTCTTCTGCTACCAACGAGAGGAATGTGTTCAATTCCTCCACTGACCACGATACAGCCATTTATTAGCTGTATGTGATCTTTTGGTAGGTTTGCTGATTCATTTTATTCTAGCTGTTTAAATGTCTATATGTCTGTATGTATGTATGCGTGTTTAATGCCAAATAGCAGCACTGGCCATATTCATGGCACTACATAACACTAAGTATTCAATATATAATTTACAATTACAAATGTTTCATAATAATCATTAATTTTAGAAAACAAACATACAAATAACAACATTTTAATATCAATAAAAAAAGTTTTACAAGACCTTTCGATCAGCCCAATTATAAATATCCTAAAATTCCTCCAGAAGACACCATTTTAAACATTTCTCTTAAAATATTTCCTGAATACAAACTCTAAATACAGTTCTCTGATAGGTAATATCTTATTTAAAAACATACATTTTGTTAAAATATGTTTTATTAGTAAAATATTCTTACACAAAAAGATTTTTCTTTTTCTGCCCTTTCAATAAGTATGAGTGTGTAAGTCCTGAGTTGCCAGTTCTATATCTCAAATGTACAAACTGTTCTGGTGTTTAAAGACATGGGTAAGGATGGCTTTCTCTAAGCATTCAATAATCTGCATGTATTACACGTCACATTTTAATATCGGTGCTGCTTGCTTGGAACATCAGCTGATGTCATACTAAAATAAGGTATTGGAAGTCTTAAAAACAGTGGAAAAGCCCATAAAGTGAACTATACTGAGCTGCACGATGCAACGGAAAAGTGCCCTTATTTTCAGAAAGAAGACCACATTACAGGAATCTACCTTTTCTCTGCCTCAAGTTTGTCCATGCGCTTCCACAGCCGGTTGACCAGTGCCTCCTGCTCCTGTTCCAGAGTGTTTTCCAGATCTATCTTCTCACGCCGGAGCTATACATAGACATGCTATTAATAAAACTGTGCCATGATTTTAATAAAACACCATATGATCTCAAGGAAAATGCTGGGATACAATACTAATCATGGGGCTTTGCAAAAGTACAAACGTGTTTACTTAAGTATAACCTGTTCTGAGCTGTGCAGATGGCTGAGTTTGTGTTCCAGACCCAAACACTGGCAAACAGCCAAATTAATAATAGAAATTAGGTATCTAAAAGGCACTTGTTCTGTTTTGAAAGCACAAATTGTCTAAAAAGTACACTACCTGACAAAAGTCACGTTGCCAATCCCAGTTGTAAGAGCAACAAATAATAACCTGACTTCTAGTTGACCATTTGGAAAGTGGCAGAAGGTATATTTTTCACGTGAATCATGTGTTGAACTGCATCCCAATCACAAATACTGCAAAATACCTATTGCAACCCACATGGACCCAAGTTTCTCACAGAAAACAGTCACATTTGGTGAAGGAAAAATCATGGTTTGGGGTTGCATTCAGTATGGAGGCATGTGAGAGATCTGCAAAGTGGATGGCAACATCAACAGCCTGAGGTATTAAAACATTTGTGCTGCTCATTACATTACAAACCACAGGAGAGGGCCAATTCTTTAGCAGGATAGCACCCCTCATAATTCAGCCTCCACATCAAAATTCCTAAAAGCAAAGAAGGTCAAGGTGCTCTAGGATTGGCCAGCCTAGTCACCAGATATGAACATTATTGAGCATGACTGGAGTAAGATGGAGGAGGTGTTGAAGATGAGTTCAAAGAATACTGATGCAGTCCTGCAAGAACGCTTTCTTTGCCATTCCAGATGACTTATTGATAAAGTTATTGGAGTCATTGCAGAGACGTATGGATGCAGTCCTCCAAGCTCATGGTGGTCATACACAAGATAATTTTTTTTTCCACAGCACTATGACTTTTTATTCTATATTGTACATTATTTCTGTTAAGTGACAAGACTTTTGTCTAAGCAATGTCAGACCTTACTGTCCTAAATAAAACAATTAAAATTCAAGACATGATCATATTTTATTTTGGTAAAATAAGCGTAATTTAGAGGCCTTTTATATAAGCCACTTCTGATACCAAACTAGAAGTCAAGTTATTATTTGTTGTTCCTAAAACTTGAATAGGCGACAAGACTTTTGTCAGGTAGTGTATAGTTGGTGTAGAGGTGACCCTGATCTGAAGGTACCTGTTCTAGAGTCAGTTGTTTGGAGATGGTGTCGTTCTCCAGTTTTTTGATCTTCTTCATCAGTTTATTGACTTGGAACTCCTGTTCTTGCTCCAAATGCTGCTCCAACTCAGCCTTCTCATGTTGTAGCTATAAAAGAAAGAGATTACATTAAAATAATAAAACACAATGCAGTACTGTTTCAGTGCCCTTACAAAGATAAACTATTTTTCATGACAACCATGTCAAATTTCTGTGCATACTTGCAATTTCACCATCGCAATACATTTTTATCAGGAATATTTGCATCAATGTTTACAATTCATCTGCCATTGAAAAGCTAATTTACTCAAGCCAAAAAGGCAAACACAACAAGCCTCAGATTTTCTGACCACAGAGAACCTAATAGGGTCAGAAACAAGTCTAACAACTGGACCAAAACTGTCCCATAGAGAGCCAAGTCTATTGTTGAGCCTAGTCTAAATCAATCAAATGTATTTAAGCTACTATTTATCTTGATATTCCTATTCATATTCAAAATATCATCACAATTTCCACAAAAATAAGCAGCATTGTTTTCAAAAACGTTCTTGGGCAATAAATCACCATTTTACAATGATTTCTGAAGGATCACATGAAACTGAAGATTTAAGTCATGATGTTGCAAATTCAGCATTGACAACACAAAGGTCAATTATGCTTTAAACAATTTTCCAAAGTTTAACTGCAATCATTTTTAAAATATTACTGTTTTATCTTTTTTTTGTGTGTGTTGAAAAAACCCAGCCTTGGTCAACATGGGAGATTTTCAAAAACATTACAAAATCTTACATCCCCAATCTTTAGTGTAAATGTACAGTTGGTGTGACTCATTAATACACAGACTCGTTTCACCATCTCTCGATACTCCTCCACACATTACTGAACACCTACTAAACACACGCACCATAAACATTGTCATCTGGTCCCAGCTAGGGAAAGCCAGATTCAGTTTGAGTACAGATCACAAAATCAAAACAATGTGTCATATGGTTCGATCAGCTTCTGTTGTTTGCTTACCTTCTGCTGCAACAAGAACCAAACCTATTAATGAGAGCTGCTGATCAGTAATCTATCTAGTCATAATGATTTGCACTTTCATGTTATCTTCAGGGGGTGATTCTGAGTACAAGTGATCCCATTTCCCACCCCTGACCCCAAACGTACATTGATGGGCTTGAGTTTCTCACCTGCATGAGCTTCCTGGACAAATCATTGGTGAGGAACTCCTCTTCTTTCTCGTAGTTGACAGCGAGCGTCTCCTTCTCCTTCTGGAGAGCCTGTATCTTCTTGAATAAAGTGTTGGAGATGAACTCCTCTTCTTGTTCGGCTCGCGCTTGCTGCAGAAAAATACAGACAAAACACTTTTGAAAATGTCAATTATTGTGAAGTTCTTTTGAGCAAAAAAAAATACAAATAAAATAAAACTCTTTCTGAAACTCTTTCATACTTCCTCTTACAAACATCTTTGAAACTATTATTTATTTTATTTTAATAATAATGGGATAGTTCACCCAGAATTAATATCTGTGTTCATTTACTCACCCTTAGGCTATAAAAAAATATGTAAATGACATTTTTCTTTGGTTGAACATTAAACAAGATTTTTGGGTGAAACTGCAGTGCTTGATTATTTCTTAAACAGAAGTATACAGCCATCCATACTTAAAACAATACAGACAAAACAAAATACAAGTAAATCCCGACAGAACTTTGATGTCTTATGATGTAAAACGATCACACATATTTTATATATGAAATTTCTCTTTTTAATTTGAAGTATCAGCAGGCAGTGTCTGACTGAGCATCTGACGCAGTGTTTACTTTATACAGATGGCAGCATCCAGGACACACACCAGCACTGTATGTACCATTCTGATGAACAATAAAACATGTCAATACAACACAAGCGTTAAAGGGTAATAATGTTGCAAATAACGTTCAGTTTCTTGCAGAGACTTATTTCACTTAATATGACAATGCATCCTCAGGAGTCAAAGGTATTCATTTTGCTTCACCTGTGTGCTTTTTTTTAATTCTCAAACTTTCCTGAATCACCAAGGACCAGTTTCAGCTAAAATGTTTATTGTAAGGGGAAAATGGTGAATGCCTGGAGATAAGTGAATAAATATTTGTGTGGACTACCCCTTTAAATCTTATGTTGCAATACAAGAAAATCCAACTGAATCACTCTAAAAGCATGACAATAAACCATAGGTGCACTTCACGAAGAACTTCCCAACCAGTATCAAATGTAATCTTTCCAGACTGTAATAGATGCAGACGCTCTGGGTCTGAGTGTCAGTGTATCTCCAGTGACACTTGAGTGTTGGCTCTTTGTCTAAATGCAGATGGTCTGAGTGAAGGGCTGATTCACATACAGGATGTTGACGCATTTGAGCCAAATATTCGGAGTGCCAACTTCCCACCCTGACACGGGCCTCAAATATAAAACACTAATGACAACTTGATTCCCTCAATAGAAACGACCAGACGTGCAAAAACACGTTCTGCGTTAAATCCATGATGATAAAGCATGTGGTAAATCAGTAAACGCCTTGCGTGGTCATTGCCGCCGACCATAAAACAACGTTGAGATTAAAACCACATAAAGCCACAAAGTTGTATTTAGCAACTCTCCATATTGAAATCTAGACATTTTAAAGCAGCTAACATGTGATATACAGTAGCACACAGAGGGCTAAGTGGCATCATGCTTTGTTGCCTGATTTTACCGTTAGCTCAAATGTTAGCATGCTAAACGGCCGCAACGGCAGATTATTTTGCCCCAAACAAGTTATTTTTACACCCCAGCGTGGTTAATAAAGTGACTCTGGTGACTTTACATGCGGTGATGGTGTTGTCAGGTGTGCCGCGTGGATAAAAGCGATAAAAACATGGGCTGACTCACGATGGTAACGCTAGCCTTGCGCAGGTCACGGTTCTCCTCCTGCAGCGCTTTGCACTTCAGCTTGAACGTCTCCAGCTCGATCTTCAGCACTTTGTTCTCCTGCTGCAGCGACGCGAGCCGGTTTGTCAGCTCCTCCAGCCGAGACTGCGAGATCATGACGCCCTGCGCTTTGCTGGCTGCGTTTGTTGTGGTCGCGGTGGAGGTGGCCGCCGAGGTGCAGGAGGACTGCGGGGTGGCGGAGCTGCTGCTGCTGCCCGCGCCGTCCGTGTCGCTCTCGCTCGCGCTGTCCGCCATGCTGCGCCGCGCTCGGTAACGATACCGAAACTCGCGACGGTCCTCGAGTGGAGTGGAAGTGGGTTTCAGGGGCTGGGGAGAAAGAGGGATGGAGCTGGTGTGGATCGACTGTAGGGGAACGGTCCAAGAAATGACTGGGCGTGCTGAAAGTGCAGGCGAATAGAGAGGGTGGCGCCGTCCAGTGGCGGAGAGGACAGTGTGTTTGGGGTTTTTGATTCAGTCCTGTGATTCGAATCTTTTGAATCGCCGATTCATTCAGACAGCATTTGTTGATGGGGTAAATGGAGTCATCGGTGTCTGTTAAGAGTGAAACTTTGAACCATTTTCTCAACCAATTCGTTAAAAATCCCTTCATGACCAAAACAAGTTTTTGTTTTTTTGCAGATTGATCATTTAAAATGGCCAAAAATTACGAAAAAGTTATATTATTTCCCACAATTTTCTCCAGTGATTTAATAAAAGCTAGGGCTTTTATTAAAATGCAGACATCTAATTTTACATGTACCATTATAGTATTAATTGTTTAGTATTATTGTAAGTGTTAATTGGTTTTTGCCATTAGCTAATGTCTCCATTTAATGAATTATTTATCACACACACACCAACACACACGTAAACATTTAGTCCAGATTTAAAGTGGATCAAAAAAGTTTTCCAAAGTTGTCCTAAGACAGGAATAGGTGTTTAATAGATTTAAGAAAACTTTAATGAAAGGTTTTGACTTTTGTATATGAAACGCCTGGTTTTAGACAACACAAATTTATTGGTATGGTGAAGGGCCTTCTTTTGTGGTCAATACGGCATCAATTAGTCCTTTAAATGACAGATAAAAGTCCTGCACAGTGGCCAGAGGGATTTTTATTCATTCGTCTTGCAGAATAGAGGCCAGGTCACTGCGTGATGCTGGTGGAGCCAGATGTTTTATTCTCTCCAGAACACATCAAAGTGGTTCAATGATATTTATATCTGGCGACTCTGCAGGCCATGGGAGACGTTCAACTTCACTTTCATGTTCATCAAACCACTCTATCACCAGGCCTGCTGTGTTCATTGGTGCATTATCATCCTGACACACAGCACCGCCTTAAGAATACAGTGCTTGAACCCTTGGGTGACCAAAGTGTGACCAAAGGTTTGACTATAGCAGCCCGGCCATGTATATTGTCTCTGTGGAGCTGCCGACGATCAGATTTGGTGGAAACAGGAGAGTGGTGCACATTTAATTCTGCAGCGAGTTGGGCAGCTGTGGTTTTTATGTTTTTAAAATGCAATCTGGGTTAGCACCTGGACATCCCTTTCAGACAGCTTCCTCTTACATCCACAGTTACTCCTGTTGGATGTGATTCATCCTTCCTGGTGGTTTGCTGACATTACCCTGTATACCATGACTCTTGATACATTAGATACATCACAAAGACTTGTGTAAAAATTTGTCCTCTTATGAACAATATTTGGTGACACGGTGGCACAGTAGGTAGTGCTGTCGCCTCACAGCAAGAAGGTCACTGGTTCGAGCCTCGGCTGGGTCAGTTGGCATTTCTGTGTGGAGTTTGCATGTTCTCCCCGTGTTTGCGCAGGTTTCCTCCGGGTGCTCCGGTTTCCCCCACAGTCCAAAGATATGCAGTACAGGTAAATTAAGTAAGGTAAATTGTCCGTAGTGTATGTGTGTGAATGAGAATGTTTTGATGTTTCCCAGAGATGGGTTGCGGCTGGAAGGGCATAAAAGAAATGCTGGATAAGTTGGCGGTTCATTCCACTGTGGCGACCCCGGATTAATAAAGGGACTAAGCTGAAAATAAAATGAATGAATGAATGAACAATATTTAAGATATATTTTTATTACTCTGCTGATTAGACCTTCACACTCTGCTCTTACTGGTGGAATGTACAATCAATGAAGGTTTTTTTGTCGTGAAATCCCTAACACTAAATTGGCCAGTGTTTCATTTCCAATTGTGTGTTTATTACCTGATAATATGTATTCAATAAAGCGTGGAGGCGCAGTGGGTAGCAATGTCACCTCACAGCAAGAAGGTTGCTGGTTCAAGCCTCAGCCGGGTCAGTTGGCTTTTCTGTGTGGAGTTTGCATGTTCTCCTTAAGTTCGCATGGGTTTCCCCCACAAGTCCAAGTATAGGTGAATTGGTTAAACTAAAATAGTCTATAGTGTACAAGTGTGAATGAGTATGTATGGATGTTTCCCAGTGATAGGTTGCAGATAGAAGGGTATCCACTGTGTAAAACATATGCCGGATAAGTTGGCGGTTCATTTCGCTGTGGCGACCCCTGATTAATAAAGGGACTAAGCCTGAAAAGAAAATGAATAAACTCAGGTCACAATTACAGATGGCCATATCTCTATAGAGCAGGAAGGTGCAACCACAGAGGTCACATCCTGTTTAAATCTGCTGTTAAACTGATTTCAGTTATGATATCTTAAGCAATGTTTGATCCAGAAAAGCCCCTGCTTTATTCAGAGAAACCTGTATGTAGCTCATAAAGAAGAAAGCTAATCATAATCATTACTCATTGACAAAACTGTTGATAAGACGCTATGAATGATGTTCATGTTATCGTGTCACACCAAGGGTGGACAATACAATGTTCTATATACAGTGCATCCGTAAAGTACTCATAGCGCTTCGCTTTTTCCACATTTTTTTTAAGTTTTAGCCTTATTCCAAAATGGTTTAAATTCATTTATTTCCTCAAAATTCTACACACAATACCACATTATGATTTTTTCACTTGTGGTAAATTCAGTTGATTGGACATGATTTGAAAAGGCTATATAAGGTCCCAGGGTTGACAGTGCATGTCAAAGCACAAACCAAGCATGAAGACAAAGGAATTGTATGTAGACCTCAGAGACTGGATTGAATATGAATATCATCCCATTTTGCATAATGCTGTGGGGATGTTTTTCAGCAGCAGGAACTGGAAGACTAGTCAGGATAGAGGAAAAAGATTGAATGCAGCAATGTACAGAGACATCTGAATGAAAACCTGCTTTAGAGTCCTCTTGACCTGACTGGGGCGACGGTTCATCTTCCAGCAGGACAATGACCAATTGTCCAATGCCACAGTATCAATGGAGTGGTATCGCGATAACTCAGTGAATGTCCTTGAGTGGCCCAGCCAGAGCCCAGACCCAAATCCTATTGAACATCTCTAGAGGGATATGAAAATGGCTGTACAACGTCGCTTCCCATCCAACCTGACCGAGCTTGAGAGGTACTGCAAAGAGGAATGGGCAAAAATTCCCAAAGACAGGTGCGCCAAGCTTGTGGCATCATATTCAAAAAGACTTGAGGCTGTAATTGCTGCCAAAGGTGCATCAACAAAGTATTGAACAAAGGCTGTGAATACTTACACTGTAAAAAATCCAACTCACAAATTGTTAACTCAGTTTAAAATTGTAAGTTAGGCTGACATATTTTTGAGCTCAGAGTTGAATTTACTCATAAAAATGATTCAACTTTGGAACTGTTTGTTCAATGAAAGTAAAAAGTTCAGTTAAAAAGTTGAGTTAACTTAAAATTTTAAAGCAACCGGCTGCAAAGAAATTTTGAGTTTATTAAGCTTCAGTGTTTGAAGTTGTGCCAAATTATTCCGTAAAGTATAATTGACTTGTCGGCGCCAGTGGTGTAGTGGTTAGTGCGTTGACACATGCACTCCAGTGTTCACGGCGACCCGAGTTCGATTCCTGCCTTGTGGTCCTATATGCTGATCCTTCCCCTCTCTCTGCTCCCCATGCTTTCCTGTCAATACTCTATACTGTCCTATCCATTAAAGGTGAAAACCCTGAAAAAATAATTATTAAAAAAAAAGTATAATTGACTTAAACCATCCTTTTCGGTCAACTTAAAAAAATTATTTGGCTCAACTTCAACCACTGAAGCTCAATAAACTCAAAATGTCTTTGTAGCTGGTTGCTTTAAAATGTTAAGTTAACTCAACTTTTTATTTTTTACAGTGTATGTACATGTGATTTTTTTGCTTTTTTAATCTTAATAAATTTGCAACAATTTAAAAAAATATTTTTTTCACATTGTCATTATGGGATAATGTGTGTAGAACTTTGAGGAAATAAATGAATTTAATCCATTTTGGAATAAGTCTGTAACATAAAAAATGTGAAAATAGTGAAACGCTATGAATACTTTCCGGATGAACTGTATCATGTTCAAGTATAAAAATATGTATTCTTATTATCATAGATTCATATTACACACATTCAACACTTGACTATGATGTGATGCAAAACATAAGAACACAAATAATGTGAGAGCACTAAAATAACCGAATGAAAATAGATTTGCAAAATCAATGCGTTTATTTTATTTTTAAATCAGATTTCTGTAAGACATTTGAAACATTATGGTGGCATCATAGCTGCTAGTTTCTAAAAGAGAAGACCTCCAATAACCAAAGTGCTATTATAGTTACATTTAAATGGCTTCACTCGTTGTAAGAATTGTACATCAAAAATGTCGCTCAGGTGAAAACATATTATATGAAACAAAATCAACCCGTTTGGATCGGGCCGTGTCAGGCCCCTCCCACAGTTTGATTGACATGTAACAGGGAAGCAGAACCACACGCCATCATGACCTAGTTTCCTTGTAAAGTCTTTCAGATCTCACTGCCATAGCAAAGTTCAGCACACCGAAGGATATTTCACACCATACACACCACAAGCTAAAAAGACCAGAGCTCTATTGGAGGAAAAAAAACAAAACAGACTAACAAAAAAAAAAAAAGAAGAAGTAATCTCTAAAGAAAAAGTCTATATTATCAAAAACCGATGCAGAACACTGCAACACATTGACTCGCTGGTCTAAAATATATCACACGATTTCAAAACCGATTTCTTGTAATACTTAAAATTAGAATGACCAACCAGTGTGTGTCATTTTGTAATACATAAGCTATTAAATCTACAAGTAATAAAGGTCTAAAGACATCCCGTATGAGTAGATGAAGACGTTAAATGTTCACCTAACCTGAAAAACGAAAGTTGTTCTTTTAAAACCTCGGCGGACCAAAAAGAAAAGAAAAAGGATGGAGACATTCCTATAATGATTACAAACAGCCTTAAGACGAAGAGAGAACTCTACATAGTACAGCCAACACGCATGATACAGTGACAGTTGAACAGAGATGCTGATTTCTAGCGTTTACATTCTGAACAGAGCTCAGGCTAACATCAGCACACACCGTCCTCCATATGCAGGAGTATGGACACTACGCTCCACTCCTAAGGAAGCTTTTCACACTTAACCGTTTCTACATGGTGGATGCTTGTCGGGTGATGTGTTGGAATATAAAAAGTCGAGACACGTTGGAGTCGTATGTGCGCACGAGAAAAATCGTCTTAATCGTCTTTTTAAATACAGTGTTTTGCAAACTTAGAAAAAAAGGTTCTTAAAATAAGGTGAAGTGCATGCATCAAAATATTAGTCCTCTGTATGACTTCTTCACAGAATTGGATAAATTCCCATTTTGGGAATGGTTGAAATTCGCAGAGGGTTAAGGAAAGATCCCCTGAAAACCGAACCAACTTTTCTCATATACAAACATACCTGCTATAATAATAATTATACAAGTTTCACTGTCTTTAAAATGTCGAAAGCACTTGTAAAGTGTATGTTTGCGGTGCTCTCGCCAAACCTAACTACTAAATTGTATTTCGTTTTTTTTACATAATGTGATTTATGTACAGAAAAAAATCCACCACATCATTTATTTTTGTTTTATAAATAAAAAAAACCACAGGGATCCTCCTCCTGACGTCATGGGTCCACGGTACGTGTAAGGCGAATGTAAGGTCAACAGCATCTATTGTTTATTTCCCCTCCTAAAACACGAAAAAGAGCTTTTGTGCCATCTTTGGTCACAGGGAAATTAGTGTGAGCGTAAGGTTTGGAGTATTCTGAATGTACACCCCTTATTCGTCTGATATTCATGGCACACACGAAACAGTTTCGGATTTCATGATGGTTTCAGCGCGAGTGTTGACCATCAAGAAGTGTAATCTCGCAGGTCCCCCAGAAACTGGAAGTTGAGTTACGTAGGACCCAACAGAGAGAGAGGAAGTAGAATTCACCGGGACCCATTTCAGGAAGGAGAATTCTTAAAGACCCCCTTGGAACAGGAAGTGTGTCAGCGGTGTGATGCATGCTCATGCGCAAGCGGAGAGTTCAGAGTTCAGTCTCTTTGAACACCATGCGTTTCAGAGTGGAAGCAGTATGGTTTTCAGGCCAAATGTCTCTTTTCAGCGTGTGTGGGCCCGGCGTTCAGGAAACTGATCCATGATATACCTGCAATCCTTCAGAGACACAAAACAGACCAAATGAAAATGAAAGTATTTGTTACAACAACAAAAAAAAAAAAAAAACTACTCTTTGCAAAGAATGTAATGTTAAAGTTCTGTAGGAGTAATGATTCAACTTATAAAACATACTAAAAGTTTAGGATCAGTATCTTTTTCCACAGTTAATATGTAACAGTGCTTTTATTTTATTAAAGGGGTGGTCTAGAGTGCAATTTTAGAGTGATTTCCAGAGTAAATTGTGTAAAGGCTCGGTTGTGTTTATAAGCTCAAAGCAATGTGTGCTCATGCTTCACTTGTAGAAAATCAGGTTATTTCTTCATATGTGTCTCCGAAAGCCCGCCCTCAAGAGGCTCTGATTGGTCAGCTAATATAATGTGCTATGATTCGTGAATCGGCTCCACATGACCAGGAAGCGCCACGTCTAGTCACTAGCACGCGATGTGCCTCAGCTTTGTAAATACTGTCAGTCAGTGTAGCTGTGTCAGTGTGAGCCTGAATTAGACAGAAATAAACCCAGTGAACCTCATGCCTGCTTTCATATATATCCACTCGACTTTCATATATATCCAGTCGACTCGGGTTATAAGCATGTGTAAGTAATATGAAACGTTCACATATCTTTTGCAAGTTTGTTATCTGAGATGTAGAACGCAAGGAAATCGGCTGCAAAGAGAGACACTGCAGCGCTGGTGAAGATTGTGTGTGTTTACAGCGGTTTTTCTGATATATATAAATTTGCAGCTAAATTGTTAACAGTGCCAAACAGCATTTCCCGTTGTTTACATCCTTGTTTATGTCCTTGCTATAACATACCATTAATGCTAGACACTATGCATGTAATAGATCAATTTTAACAAATGAAAACACTTACAGGTTGTGGCTCACAAATCACAGCTTCTGCTGTTATGGTTGGAGCCGATCCTTCTTTAAGGAGTTTTTAGCTGAATCCAGCACTGAACTGGGAGAGATTCTGGAAGTTCTCCTTTGTCAAATGCTAACTATATATATATTTTTTTTATAATTCTCTGGAACATAATTAAAATTGTAAGCACTTCTCTCTTTGTGTCGTGTCCTTTGGAAGCCCAAATACAAAAACACAACAAGCTCTGTGGAAATAGCAGCATTTGGAGGGAATTTTAGCTTTCTCTGCTGTAACATTACAGTGTCTCTGGCCACGCCCCTTTGCTGTGCAGGGTGTATGCACATGGTGAATGCATGTAACCTGAAGTGTTTATGATCTCACTAGCCTGGATGCATTTTTTATAGTCCCCAAACTTTGTTCACTGTAGGCTTTGCTAAGCTAACTTCTCCCTTTACATTGAACTTTGAGCATTTAAAATTCAGAGGTGAATTTATGATCACACAGCAACATTACACATCAACTAAAGTTTAAAATATGATATCGTAGTGGACCACCCCTTTAACACTTCAGGGGAAGAATGAATATATATATACGAGTATAAATATATATATAGATATATAAGAAAATGTTTTTGCCCCTATACTGATTTCTTATTTTTAGCATGTTTGTCACAATGTTTCAGATCATCA
This sequence comes from Danio albolineatus, assembly GCA_903798035.1. NCBI lineage: Eukaryota > Metazoa > Chordata > Actinopteri > Cypriniformes > Danionidae > Danio > Danio albolineatus. The sequence continues at coordinate 877,589 of CAIGQQ010032009.1, forward strand.
AACAAATTTAATTATTATTGAAAGATAACACAAGTAAACATCATAAATTTTAAAATGAAGGTTATTATTATTAACGGCAAATTAAATCCAAAACTACATAGCGCTGTATAAAAAAAGTGTTTGTTCTGTTAAAACATAACTTAACTCTGGTTTATCACATCTGAGTTCAATTTCTAAAGCCACAAACAGGCCTAATTACTGCCACACTTGCTCAAAATTAAGAAATAGCTTAAATAGGACCTGTCTGACAAGTAGACCAAAAGATCCTCAAATTCAAAACAAATGAGAAGTAATGATGTGTTATTATTCAATTTGATGATGATGAGAAACATTAATTAAGTGCAAACACTGTGTCACACCACCATGTCTGATGTCTGTGTGTGTGTGTGTGTGTGTGTGTGTGTGTGTGTGTGTGTGTGTGTGTGTGTGTGTGTGTTTGTGGAAAAAAAAATATTTTAAATTCTGTACCTGCATAGCCATGAAGCCACATCTACGAATGATGTTTTCTTTCTAAACGCTTGTCTTCCTTCTTCCTTGTCTTGGAAATGTCTCCCTGTTTGCACAAATACAGAGAATAATCCATATTAAAGAGCTGGACAATATCTGTGCAAATCTTTTGGAGGAAGAATTATGGTTTAGAATCAAAACATCACCCTGGAAACACCCAGATATCATCATTACATAACATATCAATAACAATTGACGAGAAGTTAATGTTAAACTGCTGAAGAAGTTCAGTTCATGTTATTTCTTGCTGTATGGAAAGAACAGTGTATAATGCTGGAAGAAAGTCAAAAAGGCTAACAGGGAGGAAAAGAAGGACAGAAGTACACACTCTAGGTTAGAGGAGAGACAGCTGAAGAATCATGTTGAATCATGTAAACTATGATTCAACTGTATTATTAAACTTTGTTAAAATAACTTAGGAATGTCAATAACCACACAACTTTATAGACAACATTGGTTAATTCAGGTCTCCAGTCTGTGCAGATATGAGGATTTCCTGTATCTAAAACTGTCATACTCTCTACTACATAATTGTTTTATGATTACATATATAAATGTAAAAATAATGATTCATTATTGAAAGAAAAACATTAGCAAGGAAGCATTTAATTGGTCAAAACTGTTTACAAAAATGCTACTCTTTAGAACATCAAAATTTCAAAAACATACACTACCTGACAAAATTCATTGCATATTTAAGTTTTAGGAACAACAATTAATAACTTGACTTCTAGTTGATCATCTAGTATCAGAAGTGGCTTATATGAAAGGCCTCTAGATTATACTTATTTTGCCAAAATAAAATATGATTTTTAAATATTTTAGTTAGGACAGTAAGGTATGACATTGCTTAGACAAAAGTCTTGTCACTTAACAGAAATAATGTATAGTATAGAATATAAAGTCATGGTGCAGTGGAAAAAGAAATAATATTGTGTATGACTCCCATGAGCTTAGAGGACTGAATCCATACATCTTCTGTATGACTCAAATAACTTAATGAAGTCATCTGGAATTGCAGAGAAAGCATTCTTGAAGGACTCCCAGAGTTCATTAAGATTCTTTAGATTAATCTTCAATGTCTCCTCCTTCTTACCTCAGACATGCTCAATAATGTTCATATCTGGTGACTTGGCTGGCCAATCCTAGAGCACCTTGACCTTCTTTGCTTTTAAGAACTTTGATGTAGAGGCTAAAGTATGAAACGGAGCGCTCTCCTGCTGGAGAATTTGCCCTCTCCTGTGGTTTGTAATGTAATGAGCAGCACAAATGTCTTGATACTTCAGGCTGTCAATGTTGCCATCCACTCTGCAAATCTCTCATACGCCCCCATGCTGAATGTAACCCCAAACCATGATTTTCCTTCACCAAACTTGACTGATTTCTATGAGAATCTTGGGTTCCAGTGGGTCTTCTGCAGTATTTGTGATGATTGGGATGCAGTTAAACAGATGAAACATCAGAAAAATCCACCTTCTGCCACTTTTCCAAATGATCAACTAGAAGTCAAGTTATTATTTGTTGCTTTTACAACTGGGATCAATGACAAGACTTTTGTCAGGTAGTGTATTAAGATGTTTATTATCTTGTTAATAAAAATGTTTTTGAGCACCAAATCAGCATGTCCGAATAATATCTGAAAGATTATGTACTATAAATTAATTACTGCTGAAAAGCAATTTTTTAAATGACATTTTAACAATTAAAAACACTTGCATAACTTAATAATAACATTTAACATGCTTTACAGCATTTAAACTAATTTATTTTAATATTTATATCTTCGTATTACTCACCCCATAATATGATAATAAAGATTTATAAATGCGTAGTAGTTTTAACCTAAATCACACATATGAACACTCATGTTAGGAAGAGGGGCAGTCTAGATTTTATTGACCACCTGTATCCATTAAACATGGACTTAAATAAATAGTCGATATACTGCATATGGAAAGAGAAGCACTCCACACAGACTGTGCAAACCTCAGCGTGTGGAGTTAGGGGGACGTGGATCTCATCCCCTGTAGAAGAGTCTCCCTGTGACCCAGTGTCACTCACCAAACCCTGGTTTTCAGGAGTGGGAGAGTCCACACGGCAAATTACCTTTCGAATGACCTGTAAATGAGCATTGAAGTTAAGAAGTCACCATGTATGAGTGTCAGTGGAAAACAAAACAATGTGAGGATAGGGTAAAATCAGTTAAGGTTATGGATGAAGGAGCTGCAAGGAAAATATACTGTGTATCAGCTTGTAACATTTGCTCAGTATCTGTTTATCAGCTCTGAAAAAGCAAAGCTAAAAAGCAATCTAAAGACGGGTGTACATGGTGAGGAAATTATTGATACTTGAATTCTCGTCGCTCAAGGGGTCTCATTTATAAATGTGGCGTAAGCACAAAACAGGGGTAGAAATGTGCGTACACTACTTCCCATGCAAAAGTTGTGATCTTTAAAAAACAAACTTGACAGGAGAATCCGCACAGCTGAAAGTAAAACTCTGAGTAAACATATTTAACTTAAAAAATATATTATTTTAACCACTTTAAATCATCAAGAGAGACTTAATCACTAACAAATAAATTAACTAGCAATTATTTGTTCACTTTTGGGAAGGCTTCAATGCAAAGTTTGCTAAAAGAAACCCCTGGTCTTTTTTAAACATTTCACGGAGGGATCAAGAGAATGAAAGAGAGAGTTTTGCTCTGATAGCAATATCTTCCTCTGTCCATGCTTTTGGATTTCGTAAGGTCATAAAATCAAGTCGTACAGCATATGATTGTGTCTGCATGATTTTCACATAGTCTCACTCGTGACGTGCATGGACATACTATCTACAGACCATCAGAATCTGCACAGTGTACGCCCGCCTTAATGAAGTAAAATATGAAAAAAGTCATATGAGGGGAACCGTGGAGTTACTTTTCTAGTGATGATGTTTCCATCTTCATCAATAAACTGTTCCTCTGAAACTGACTCGGCAGGAATGTTTCGTGCCTCCTCTCCCTAAAGCAAAAAAGTGCTTAAAATTCAGTAAGTAGACACAAATATCCAGGACACCTTCAAAAGCTGCACGCCACACCTACAGACATACTTCCACACACCCTGAGCTGTCATGTGAACCTGCAAGCAAAGCAGGATCTTTAAATATGAGCCAACATGCCTTCATGCTCAACATCACCACCGCAAAGCATTAGTAGACACACATTTACAGCAGCCCCGATCCCAATTCTACCCCTTCACCCTTCCCCTTACCCCGTGAAGAGGTAGGGGTGTCCCAATTCTCTTTAGCGTGAAGGTGTAGCGCTAAGAGGAAAGGCTAGATATCCCATAAAACTGAGATATTCTAGGACACAGTAGAAATGAAGGAGTATGAAAAAATTCCTAGAATACACCAGCTATAACGGCAACATGGCTGCACATGCGAGTAAGGAGATGCACAAATGTAAGTTTTTTTTATTATTGAATTTTTTACAACAAACAAGCAGGGGTGCCATGGTGGCACAGTGGGTAGCGCAATCGCCTCACAGCAAAAAGGTCGCTGGTTCGAGCCTTAGCTGGGTCAGTTGGCATTTCTGTGTGGAGTTTGCATGTTCTCCCTGTGGTCACGTGGGCTTCCTCCGGGTGCTCCGGTTTCCCCCACAAGTCCAAAGACATGCGGTATAGGTGAATTGTGTAAAGCTTAATTTGTCCATAGTGTATGTGTATGTGTTGGAATGAGTGTGTATGGATGTTTCCCAGAAATGGGTTGCAGCTGGAAGGGCATCCGCTGCATAAAACATATGCTGGATAAGTTGGCGGTTCATTCCGCGGTGGCGACCCCAGATTAATAAAGGGACTCAGCCAAAAAGAAAACGAATGAATGAATGAACAGACAAGCATATGTTTTAACACACTCACAAAGGTATTTGTGTTTTATAGTCATGCTATTAAAAATCTTTATCGATCCATAATATATAACTACTGTATAGTAGTCCCACAACATATTTTCAAATCTGTCACTTGATGACACTCGAATAGCTTTTCAAAAGAGTCTAGTGGCTGGGAGTGACCTTTTAACAGTGTCTGGTATAACGTTAATGCTGTTTTCATGTGTTTACATAGATGAATATGGCCACTGTGTAAACACACTGCAGTTGCGTGCTTATTGCCACTTTATATCATCGTGATAACATGATCTCTTTGCCCTAAACGATTTCACGAAGATAAATACCAAAAATAATTACTGTAAGCTAAGCAACTGGAATAACTACAGCAGGCGCCATCGTCAATCAAGAACTCGCAATGACATATGATGATGTTTGAGGTTGTTGTAGTGGTCTTCCATTTCTTAGGGGTAAATTTGAAGCACTTCTCCTTCACATACTGTTTCAAGGGCCAAGGGGAAAGGGTAGGGGTAAATCGGGAATCGGGATTAGGTTTTAACATATATATAAATATATCACACAACAGAAACGCTGAGAAAGATGTAAACCCAAACCAAGCACCTGTAAGCACAAAGAAAAAGCAACCAAACACACAAGTGATGTACAAAAAACACGTTTAGAGATCACACCACACTGTGTTTATGATTGGAGGAATCATATTCGGTCCACCAGCTTCACCAAAGTCAGGCTTGGAGTAAAATCTGATGTTACCCTGACCATCCTGCAGTTTTGCAGGCAGATACCTTGAGAATGAGACGTCTACGAAACACCTTGGTGGTGACAGTGCGCTCTTCATCCAGGCCACGCTGCTAATGGATACATATGAAATACATCTTAACATGTAAGCGTGCTTTCAGTTCTCCTGTTATGTGAATAATTCTGTTTATAAGGGAACATTATTTCATTCCGTCATATTATTTAATTCCGTCATATTTCATTAGTCAGTTGCTAAGAGATATCAGCCAAAGCAACAGGAGCAGAGGAGTCTGAAAGGTCCTGTGAAATGAAATAAAGTCTTTATTTGGTATCAGTATTTTAGTGTTTAGGATATCTACACACTAGTGTGCACCAAAACAGATGCGCTTGACCTCACTCTTACTGGCAGACCTGTGATAAAAACAAAACTCTATCTGCTTTTTTTCAGCTACTATTTGTTCTACCCTGTCTTCATGTTCCAGCTTAGATTAAGTCAAAGATCAATTAAAATTCCCCTTTCAAAGCACTTCACAGGACCTTTAAACTGACTCTAAACCCTGAAGTGGCAGTGTTATCAGCTATTATATGCTGTAATTCAAAGATTATCTCACCTGGACTTTGTGCTCAGCGATCAGAGCTCCTTCTTGCTTTCCCGCCCCGGCCTTCATATCGTTGGCTGATTCCTGAGACGCTGAGTTGCGGGGCATGACGTTGGGGTGCTCACCGTTTTGACGAGGTTTTCCTGAATCCCCTCTGGATGATGACGTCATAGAGTCACTGGAGTTCTCCTGACTACAAGAGGGTTAAAATGTAGCAATTTAGTTACCATTTACTCACACTTGTGTAGTTTTAAACCTTTATGAGTTTCTCTTTTCTTGACCTGTAACAATTGACATCCATAGCATAATGTCCTATTTTGTAGAAAGCTAAAAACATGTAACTATTGACTTCTATTGTAGCAAAAACACATACTATGAATGTCAATGGTTACAGGTTTCCACCTTTTCCAAAATGTCTTACTTAGTATTCAATAGAGGAAAGAAAGTCAAACCGGTTTGTAACATGAAAAAGGTGAGAAAATTATAACAATTTTTATTTTATGGGTCACTACCCACATAGCAAATTTTATCTAGCCCAGCTCTGGCCCACATAGTCAGGTTTTGCTAGGCCCACATGCCACAGTGAATTATGGTACATGACCAAATCTGGCTTTGGTCATGAGCAAAAAGGGCCAAACACGAACCATATCTGGATCAAGTCTCAGCCAAGTTAAAATCTCATAACTGGGCCAGATAGGTAGGTGTTTCACAATCGCAATGACATTGATAAAGCCATAAAGCACTGCGCATAGTGAGCTGATTGGTAGAATTTTGTTCTTTACTCAAAAATTATTTTAACGTATTTAAAAATGTGGGTCAAGACTGACCAAACTTACGTGGCCCACTTGTCAATTTCTAAACTCTGGGCCAAATACTACATTTTACATCTGGCCCAAATCTTTTGTGCCGCCCTAGAGACTGTGCCACCTCTGCCAAACCCAGGCCATGTTTGGCCCACATGCTGTATGCCAGCGCCAGATGAATGCCTGCTGTGCCAGCTTTATGCCAAATCTGGGCCAGAATTGCTACTATTGCTACTTGGGTAACTATCCCTTTAATTTGATCTAACAAACATTCTATTATGAAATACCATTTAATATAACTTATTTCTATTTAAATATATAATTTCAAAAGAATTGCTGCAGTGGCAGAAAATAAAAGTCCAGTCTTCAGTGTCACTTCTAATCCATTCTAATATGCTGATTTTAATTATCAATGTTTAGATTTATTATCAATATATTAGAGTTTTTGTTCTAACCAACACGTCGAATTGATATATTAGAAACAGCTTCTATTTCTCACAGCTGAACAACAGGATGAACTATGATCACCTCAGGTACATCTCATGTGCTTCATTCAGTGTTAAATTCTAATTATGCTAGTTTGAATGCCGTTTTAGCTGACATTTATTGCCATATACTGAAAGCAGCAGCAGATAGTTCCCCTCATATCTTGAAAATAAAATTAGCTGTTTGAAATTGAACTTTAGACTAAAAACCAACCCATCTACAGCATCTACATTTAATAATGTTAAAGTTGTTTAATATGTATTAACTAGATTATAAACTTTACCATTTCATGAGTGAATGCATATTCTGTGTTCTGGATGGCTAAATTCAAATTTCTGTCGTGTTTCATCTGGTGCAAACAACCAAATTTCTTATCACTGCAAATCTCGTCACGTACCATGTTGTTAGGACATGGGGAGCAATGTAACCTGCTCACCTAATGTTAAGTTTGTAATATTTACAATATTTGCAAATTAATAACCTCATTTCGGAGTCTGCTACTGTCCACCGGAGGTCACATTTCGGTGATGGATGCATACTTTGAGAGCCTTTCTAACTGAATAAATGAATGAAATTTGCGGTTTTCGCGAGGTGCTGAAATATAATTGGCAGTCAAAAATGTACAGCACCTTTAAATTTCAAAGATGCTCTTCCTAAAAAAAGGAGCAAGCTTTGAAATATAGTGTGTGTTTACCAAATACATCAAACACAATCAATATATCAAGTTTTCTAAGACTGTATACACGTGAGTAGTACACTAACTGTAAAAAGTGAAGTACCTGTTTTCCTGTTTGTTTATGTGGTCTGAGTCGTGACCCCGTCCAGAAGCAGTTGGCTCTGCATTAGCGTTGGAAGTCTCTGAGAACCAGCCTGTGGAGAGCGAGCAGATCTCAGACTCAATTTGCCCAACACCTCTCGCTACCTCTCTCTCTTTCTCCTTAGGCATCTCCTCGTTCACTTCCCTCTTCCTCACTCTGCCATGGTCATCTGACACTTTCAGTTGCTCTTGTCTCTCCTGGGCTTCCTCCTCCTCCTCCTCTCCTCCCGAGACAGACTCCCTCAGGACCTCTACCCAGGGTCGCAAAGGGGGATTCTCCTGACCTTGAACCTCTTTAGGGATGACGCTCTCTTCTCCCCTCACGATATTATTTGTTTCTTCAAATGGCGATGATAGTGATGATGATGAGGGACTCATATGCTCTTCTTTTTCATTTGGTTCCATAGGAGGGGACAAGTTCTGTTGGGAGTGAAAAGACTCTTTGTTCTCACTTGATTCCTTGTTTTGAGACCCCTGATTGGCCTGTACAAGGTGGTCCTGTTCATTCAAACAGGGTGGGTCTGTTTTTGGGACAGACTGTAGTGGTTCAGAAGAGTTTAGAGGTGGTTCATCAAGGTGTAGCGGTGGAAGGTGTGAGTCAGTGTCACATGTGAGTTGTGATGTGTGTTTGGGATTGTCGGATGGGAGCTTAGTGTTTGTTTGAGGATCAGTTTGTGTGTGTATTTGGGCAGTTGTTTCAGTGAGTGTGTGAGGCTGATTTACAGGTTTCGACAGGGGCAGGTCACAGGGTCTAGATGGGGTGATTCTGAGAGATTCATCCTCGCCGTACCGCTCTAGACCCCAGGAGGGACAATAAGGGGGAGGGTCAAGGGGTAGATCTATGATGGGCTCGATGTCATCAGACATAGAGGGGCAGGTAGGGGGTGTGGTGGGGGTGGGGTTGATAGTTGACTGCAGTTGAGCCAGCATGGTGTGGAAACCTGGGTGAGATGATACACACACAGATGGATGGACATGACAGGACACAATTACAATCACGCACACAAGCACACACATATACATGCTTAAAAGAACAGTCCACCAGAAAATTTAGCCAAAATCTGTTAAAATGTACACTACCGGTCAAAAGTTTGGGGTCAGTAGGATTTTTAAATATTTTAAAATAAGCTTATCCTGCTCACCAAGGCTGCATTTATTTCATTGAAAATACAGTACAATTTGTAAAATTGTGAAATGTTAATGCACTATAAAAAACTGTTCAAAAGTAGATTATAATTTAATTTAATAATTTATATTTAAATTTTATTTATTATTAATTTATTTTATTGATGAATTTTTAGCTTTATTCAGTCTTCAGAGTCACATGATGTTTCAGAAATCACTCTAACATCAATTATTATGATTATTATGATTATTATTATTAATGGTAATAGTAATAAAAGCAATAATGACTGGAGTAATAATTTCATTTGAAGTTACATACAATAAGAAAGCAGTGATTTTAATTTTTTTATAAATATTTAACAATTTACATTCAATAAATGTCACCTTGATCAACAGAATAATTTTCTTTAAAAAAAAAAAAACTGACCCCAAACATTTGACCAGTAGCGTATATACTTTGCTCACTCTTATGTTGTCTCAAACCAATATTGTGTTAAATAAAGTTTTTCCATACAACGATGAATCGATACAGCATAGGAATGAGTAAACAACAACATTTAAATTTTGGGGTGAACTATTTACTTGAGCACAGACACAGGCACCTGAGATCACCTAAGCCCACCATGAAGAGCAAAAGCAGAGTATTAGACAGTATTTCCCAGAGCTTCATCAGACATACATGCCGACAAACACACAGTTAATACACAATGACAATGGAACAGATTCAGATCTCCAAAAACACCTGTGGTGATTGCTTGTACACAACAATTCAAAAGTTAATTTCAGAAAAAATGCATTAAATTTAAAGTAACAGTTCTGTCACCTAAAACAAACTATGGCAGTTTTTACTATATCTGTATATATCTATATCTATATCTTTACTATATCATTTATTTTTGGTTAAATAACTGCAGTTTTAATTAAGCTTCAACCAAAAATATATATAATTTATTATTAGTAAGCTCAAACTTGAGTGTTTACATGTTACCTCCCCATAGTAAAACAGCTGTGTGTTCATTTGTAAGTTTAATTAAAAAGATGACAGAGTCTATAACAAAAACTGGATGTTATTTGTGTTACTTGGACACAATTACATGTATGCAATATGTGCAAACATAAATAGTCTATTTATAAATCACAATCAAGACTCAATATGGGGAGACTCAAAATCCGGCTAAATGAAAATGAGAAGAACGATGTTTGTTCAGATGAAGAGTTCAACAGTGGAGGAGTTGTGACAGAGGGAAGGAGTAGCGAGGGGTGGTCCGGGGGGGATGCAGGGGCAGTGACAGCAAGCGCAAGGGGGCAACGGTGAGGGCGGTGGTGAGGAGGAGACAAGACTCATACAATGGGATGCACAGGGAGAGATAGAGGACAGAGGAGAAGGGCAGTGCGAGGGAGAGAGACAAATTCTACGTGCGGAAATGGGAGACGACAGGTTGAGAGCAGGAGAAAGACAGAGAGAGGAGAGAGAGAACGAAGATTTAAATGGAGCAGAAGGGAACTGAGAAGAACTGGACGGAGAGTCTTGGGCCACATCATTGGAAATGTGAGCAAACAAAAAAACGGGACAAAAACACAAAAAGAACATGCAAGTTAGTAATACGTGGCTGTGTGAATGTGAAGAATGAACGGGGAGTCTGGGAGGTGGGAAATGGGGGATTGAACTGGAGGAGAGGAGAGGACAAGTCACTTTGTAGCTGACAGAGGGAGGCACAGGAGACTGTCAGGAGGAGGAGACTATGGAGAGAAGGATGATCTCCTTCTTTCTCTTCTTTTCCCCCCTCTCTCTTTACATCCCTTGCTTCAGTGAAGGGGAGGAGAGGAGAGAAGGGTAGATGGAGGAGGAAGCAGATCGACAGCTTGAGAGGCAGAGGACAGCTGAGTCTTTTAGCTGATGCCATGCGCTGTGGTCCACTACATAAAAAAGAGCTGGTCTGTAACACTCCTGCCAACTTATATCAGAACAGCTTAGTTAGGATACAGCTGATAATAACATGCGTTTGCTTTAGAAAAAGTAACTCTTTCCTGCCCTTTACACAACAGAACTAAGGTTATGGCTAAGAACAGTACTTGTTTCTTGTTCCATTGGCAGTATACTGTAGGGCCTTTATTAAAAAATAAAAGAGAAAGAAAAGTGTGTACATGTGTAACAGGAAAATATTGTTTTGAGCGGCCCTTCCTACACTTGTTGTTGAGGCAAAGCATCATGCTGTGATTGCTTCACATCACATGACCATATACATGCATGTTCAAACCAGGTCCATGCATATGGTGTTGGGTAGAAGGGAAGGGGTTAACAGAAATGAAGAGTCTCTGAATAAAAAAAGTCTTTAAAATAAAATTTGAACACAAGTAGTGAGTGATTTAACACAATATGGATGTAATCAGGGCCTCAGAAAAGGATCTGATGTTCTATAAATGTGCCAAAGGCAATGTTTGGATGTAGATTTCGATTTAAAAATAAATATTAATAGTCCACCTGTGATTAGCACTTTGGCAAACTGCAGGGAGGTTGTAGAGGAAAACAAAGGTGGCAAAAAAGGAATGAGTTGGGGAGGAGAGGGTGAGGTTTGGTTGGGGGTTCAGCTAGATGGGGCTAAACTTTACCATCCGCCTTTTCCTGGCACACAGCGCTATCATCTGCAAAACTTCTGGTGCCTGAAATGTTACCATAGTCAAATATGGGCCCTTCCAGCAGAGTCACAATATCCATCCGGTTCACTTTAGTCAGGACCGCTGTCAGTGCATCCGCTATAAAAAAAACAACAACATAAAAGTAACTTATATTTATAATAACTTTAGCATTTATGAAAGAGATAGAATGATATATAACTAAAAGGAACAGAGCAGGAGGGACGGACAAAAAATAAGATTCTCACTTGTGGCGTTTTTCCCATCCCGACTGACCCACTTCTTAAGAAGCATGAAGCTCTGGGCTGTGAGAGAGTTTGGGTTCTCTGTGCGAATGTGGTTAATCTCATCCACAGAAAAATTCATCTCACGAGCAAGCTCTATAAAACAATAAACCTCATTTCATTATAACTAGAATCAGCTCTGGACAGACAGCTTACAAAAAAATGTAAACGCTGAAGTCATATATCACTTGCTTTGTTGCATTTGTTGAAGAATTCGTTTTTGAGCATAAAACATAATTAGAATCAGGTTTAGAAATAAAGGGAGAGAATATTTTTGAAGTGTCTTCAGATGTTTAGATGTAGGCAAAATTGAATGGAACAAATAAATGCAGAATTGGGCTGCAAAACCAATCGCATACATTAGAGGGTGCCAGAGCACTTCTTTGTTGAGAATCAATTCCCACAGTTTCTTAGTTCTTAAATTATCATTAAACATCCTACTTAAATGGTTTATGTTCCATAAGGTCAATAATAAATAATTAGTTGGATGGCATGGAAAATTGCCATATTGTCATATTGGTCAAAGTGAGTCTCACCAGTCCAGCTCAGTCCCAGGTGGTCAGCCACAATGGCCATGCGTAGGTCTGTTCTTTCACATGGACTCTGTGGACCTGACATGACATACAGAACGTAATCATTACAAACAATTTGTGTGTTTATTTCCAATTAAAAATCCAGATGACTTCCTTCTTTTCTGGCCAAAACGAGAAATAAATGAACAAAACTCCATGAATAGGCCATTGGACAGGAGACGAAAACCTAAGGAATGTTTGAATTGTGTTGTGTTTGGCTAGAAAAGGAAGAACAGGCAGACAGTGAACTACAATGTTTCAGCTACACAGCTGGTGCTCTGATTGTGCAAGTGAAACAAATTTTTCACAGAAATTATGCAGGCAATAACTAGTGTGTATACCGCGGAACTTAAAACTTAAAACAAAATATTAAAAGATAAGATATTTTGTTGAGATGAGGCATGCAGACAACAAAGTACTATACATTTTTTCTATCAGAGTTCACAAACACTGAAGCAGGTATAAAATCCTCAACAACAATGTTCCTTTAACCAACTCAACACATAGACTGTTCAGTGCCCCACCCCTCATTATTATGATAAATTATCTCTGGAAGGTAAGGGAGAGAGAGAAGGGGAGATCTGACAGGGACAGATACAGAACGATACAGTCACACAGCACAGTGATGAGAGAATGACAAGAATGACAGCTATTGTTCACGCCACAGGCAATCCAATCAGTCACAACGGCTCATGCAACTAAGGATCAAGTAAAGTTTTCAATAAAGTTTTACAAACTAGGCTTGATCTCCGCGACGGGGGGCGACCTGCGAGCCCCTTCGTTCTTACTGCCCTTCTTCCCTCCTCCAGTCCGCTTACTCCTCCTCTCACTGCCCGCCGCCCTTGTGGCCTTTGTCCTCGAGGGTGTGACCCCTCGGGAGGAGCCAGCGGAGAGGGAGGGCTGGGACTGAGAGGGGTCCGATAGTGAGGTGCTTCGTGATGTGCTGCTGTCCTCCTCCGATTGCGACTGCTCTCCCTGTGTCTGTTTCTCCTCATCTGAGAGTCGTTCAGCCACCTTTATTGCTTCTCCACTAACATTCTTTAGGAACTCAATTGACTGCCTGCACACTTCGCTAAAGTTGCCTCGGCCTGCCTCACTAACTGAACATCTGGAAGCACCAGATGACCTGTCTTTGAAAGGAAGCCTAGTTGGAACTACTGGTCTGACTGATCTCTCTGAGTCAGGCTTACTTGATCTTGGAACTACTTGGAGGTTAACTGCACAATTTTTTTTCATCTCCTTGACAGGAATTCTAGACTTGTGCTCAGGTGTTATGGAGACAGGGTCCACTTTCCTTGCCTCTGGCCTCACAATCTGCTTAGGTTTTTGCTTTCCTGAACTGTGCGTGTTAAAACTGAATCCAGCTGCCTTAACTGGGAGCCTAGACTTTGGCTGCCTGTTCTCAAAGACTACTTTATTCTGATGACTTTGAGAAGCTTTCTCCACAGACTCCCTACAGAACTGAGCTTCTATTCTACTAGCTTTCTGTAAGGTGGGTTCAGAAGATGACTGCAGATTGAACACTACACTTCCACACTGAATGTAGTTGGCCTGCACATTGGATGACTCTAAATTATTGTTGTTATTGTAGTTTTCAGAGGGGTAATCTTTTCTGCCCATTGTGGGAGAGGTAGTGCATCTGCTATCAAAGTGACTTTCGGCTAACTGAGACTCCAAACTAATGTATTCCGGCATCTGACTGTCTGAGGACTCAGCTTTTACATCAGTCAGTTCAGCTGAGCCAGGGTCTTTCTTTATAGTAATGGAAGCTGCGATGCCCATCTTAATGGGGGTGCGTAATTTGGGATCGACCTTGGAGGCTGTGACAGTGCATGAGGTGGTGTCAGCGGATGGAGGTGCTTCCAGGCAGTCAGCACTGCCCTGCACTGTGCTGCCTCTGGATGGTGTTAAATCTGTAGTTGCCTCTACCTTCCCCTCTACAGTTCTTTCCCCTGCCTTTGAGTGAGAGGTGACTACCCCCGCATTCCTGCCCCCTTTCCCCTTGTCCCCTGACTGCCCATCTGATGTATGCTCACCAATCTGGAAAAACTGAAGTCTCTCTTCAACAAAGTCCCTCTTGCTCATGTCAATAGCACCACTGCGGGTCATCTCAAACATCTTGCCCTCGTGGAAGGGGAAAGGGTTGGGCTCACTAGTTGGGGTGCTCTCATCTGTCGGGGTTCTTGCTGGAGTAGTATCCGGTGTGGTAGCTTGTGATTTGTCTTCCACTGACAAAGCACAGGGCTTCTGATCTTCATCCTTATTTTTAGCATCAAAAGCTCCTTCCTCTCCCTCTTTACCAGACCATGGATCGAAATCCAAGCCTTTAGTAGCCACAGTTTTAAAAGTAGGGTTTATTTCCTCCTCTAGTTGATACTTGAAATAATTGTCCGCCATACCTTGTCTATCTGGGTGTCTCCCCTCCAAAGAATAGATTTTATCCTCTTTGCCATTGTCTGACTTTTTACCAGATGACCTCTTTGTTTTTGCCTTTTCTCCTGTTTCCTCATTTGGTGTGCTCTCCTCTTCAATCACTTCAAGTTTGCTCTGATTGAAGGAACGATCTCCTGTTTTCCCCTCATTCGACAGGCTGGATGTTTTAGGGTCACTCAGTCCATCGTCCTCATCTTGTAGATCATACCCATCAAGAGAATCTATCTCAGTGGCATCTGTATCATGTGAAAATTCAGCAGTTGTTGCTATTGAGCAATCGGTAATGGATTGATCATTACCATTTTGTTCACAATCTACATCATCTCCTTTCACAATGCCATTGATACCTGACTCCTTGTGCTGTGAGCCGTTTCTCTCTGGTTTCCTAGGTTTAACACGTTTCTCACACTCCTCAGCCATTTTGAAGGTGTACTTTTTAAGTGGGGCAGGCTGAAAAACAGATTCATCATCACTGGAATCACTGTTATCAGCTCCAGGTGGAAGAGGGGAAGGAGGCTGCACTCTGATTACTGGTTCTGCAAGGAGATGCCTGTCATGTTCCTCTTGAAGGTTTACCTCTATCATCTCTGTTTCTGCTTCTGAGGAAGGGCACGACCCCCTCTTTTCAGGGTCACCATGCTCGGTCTCTAATGGTGGTGGTGGTGGGAACTCGATGTAGGCTATACGTTTGTCTTTTGACCTTTTTCCAGTCGAGTCTTGCTTTCTTTTTGATGATTCTGATGATTGATTGGCAGGCTTGGCATTTTCTGATGGTATTTCCCTGAAAATGAATGTCTTGGGCTGCTCCTCTTCCTCAGACTCCTCTGGTATTGGGCTAGGCATGCCAGCCATGGAACCAATGACAGGCTCAGGAGCCCTGGAGTTCAGGTCATAGCTGACCTCCTCAGAGGTAGGTGTCTCAGGGGTTACAGGACTTCTCCCTGAACTTTCCATAAATGTTACCTGCTCTAACGTGTCATCTTCAGGGCTTCCCTGAGGTGATGGTGGCTGCTTCTGTTTTACAGAATAAAAGGCTCCACGTGTTTCATGTACTGTCCTGCTCTCGTGGCTTACTACTTTTTTGTAAGTGCTCAGCTGCCCAGTAGCAGTTTCTTTCTCATACTGTTTACCTACTTGAATGCTGACATACACAGGAAGAGGTTTTATATCTGCACCTGGGGTCACTTTTTCAATGTACTCAACTTGGTTTTCATCCACTCCATTACAGACTATATTAACAATCTGCCTACTAGAATCTGAGTTCACTACAGATGACACATCACTATGTGATTTGGTACCACCTGAACCCGGGTGCTGTGTATTTCTTGCTTTGTGAGACCCTGTTCTCTCAGATTTAATGGAGGAATCTAACTTTAAAGTACTACTTTGATGATGATCTATAAAACTAGATGATACCCTAACAGGAATTTGTGATTCCGAGTTTTTTTTTAGAGCACCATTGCATTTTTCAGTATTGCCTGGGTCTTCTCGGATTACCAGCTCTGTGTAAATGATCTTTTTAGTTGTTTCTTCTTTTGTGGTATTGCCTTCTCTCAATAAATGAGACTCATTCTGTGAGTTATCCTTTTGTCTATCATGCACTAGGGTATGTGTGAGCTTTGTCTTTTGGCCTTTCAGTTGCCCATTGCCATGATTTTCCCAAGTTTTGTATATTTTCCTGTCTTCAGTAGAAATTTGCTCCTTGCTGTAAGCATTTTGGTGATGTTTTAGTGAAGAGTTATCTGACCTGTTTCCTTGTCTGTCGCTTTGCTGATTATTGGAAAATGCTTGAGCCTTTCTAACATTGTAACTGTGCCCACCTTCATTATCTTTTTTGGGGCTTCTTTCATTATCTGAAGACTCTGCTGATTTAGGGAGATTCCCCCCTGCAAAAACTTGATAAACAGGCAGCTTACTTTCCTGCAACTTTCTCACTGGAGATCCAGAAGTTTGTCCCCACTGCGGCCCTTTATCTTGTTTCTGGGCCTCAGACTCAAATTTCATTCTCACTGAGCTAACCTTAGATGTTGAGGGTTGGAAATATTTAGATGACTCACTGGCACTGCTAGCAGATGAACAGTCGCCCTTTTTTGGGTCATCACTGTATTGAAGCAAGACTCGTCTTTCAGGACTACTAGGCAAACTAGCACATTTTCTATCATGAGAACCATACTTATCCCTAAACCTGTCTCTACTCCAGTCTTCTCCAGTTCCCCCATTTCTGTGCCCTGACCTCTCTGGGCTACTGCAAGTTGAGCTGGGCCCAGAACGAGTCTCCCTCGCATCTTGTCTACGATGCTTCTTCTCAGGGGACTGAAGCTCATCATTCAGTTTTTCAGTTTTATCCCGAAAGAACTGTGAGACTTCAGTAAGTTTTTCCTCTGCTTCTTTGACAGTTCTGTCTACTCTGTCCTCATATTTCTGCTTTTCTCTGCTTTTTTTCTGCCCATCCTCAGAAACTCTCATCCAAATTGACTTTTTTGGACTATCAGGATCAGAAGCATACTGCAACAAAGTGAGTTTATCATATTCATCTTCTGATGATCTACGTGACCTATCAGGCTTCAGCATGAATTCTCGAACTGATCCACCTTGTGTTCCCTCACCATAGTATCGAGATCTGTCAATTACTGATTCATCTGAGTCTGAATGGGAGGAGTCAAATTTTTCTGACAGGAGCATTTTATCTGCAAACTTGTATGAGTCTCCCCTTGTTTCAGAGGGCTCATCATCTTGGTACTCTAATGACTGGTGACCAAGTAATTTTAAGGACTTATCATCCTCCACAGAGACAGGCATGTGCATTCTAGAATCTAGATAGCAAGGTAGAGATTCTTCAGGCTCTGTGGTATTTTGTTGCTCAACGCCCATTCCATTTTGTAGTTCTTTCATGCTACTTTTGCCCTGATAAATGTACATTTCCTTCTCAGGATGATTTTTTGTTTCTCTGATAATCACTTCAGTTGGTTCAGCTTTGTTGCCTTTCTCAATGTGAACCTCAATAATGCGTTCAACTTTGGGCATTGGGTCTAGAGGCCTAACAGATGGATCTGCTCCTTCGCTGCTGCTTTTGTGCTCAAACAACCCTGTTAGCTCTCTGGATGGGTCCTTCCCAGACTGGAAAGCCTTCATTATATCACGTACAGACATGGTTTCCTCCATTCTTTCAGATGCAGCCTCTTTAGCGGGAGGTTTGTGGTATACCATTCTTGTAGTTGTTGTTATGTGAGTTTCCTCTTTGACCCGCATGCCTTTGCCCATTACATCCTCTTCTGCATTGACTCTGGCTTGGTAAGCTTTAACTCTTTCTTTGATGGATCCACCAGGTGATCGGGGCTCACTGTCTCCACACCGCAGAAGAGGCTTTGTCATTCTAGCATCCTCCAGTGCTTGCTCCTTAGCATCTTCTGGAGGTTCATAGCTCCGTATGACATGTACAACCTCAGTGCGCGTTTCAGTGATGACAGGGGGAATCTCCTGAAAGAGGCCTTTGGGCCCCATCCCCTCTGCACTTTGGGGAGCCGAGGGTGTCCTCTCACTGCGGGTCTCAAATCCACTATCTGAAAGTGGACTCTTGTCTTGGTCATGGGAAACATCATCAGGAGAGTCCAGTGCTATTTCAGGGCCAAATAATGCATCAGCTAGCTTTGAAAGTTCTTTTTCTGAAGGTGAAGGACGCATATTTGTTGGAGGCATTTTGAGTTTGTGCTCCTGTAACGCCATTGCAGGTTTCAGGACACGTTTCTGCTTTTCCTCTCCATCTCTCCTTGCCTCTTCAGTTCTTTGTTTAGCCTCTGCTATTTTAGAAAGAGAACTTGTGCCAATGTCATTGGTTAGATAATCAACAACTTTTGCAAGGTTAAAATCTCTGTCAGATACTGCTTTTGTTTTGACTTGAGGGGCTACTGTTTCATATCGAGGAGGGCATCTCCATTCATTTTGTGGATTATCATCAATGTCATCCTCTAGGACTTCTGTTTTGTGGTTTTTAATATTTGCCTTACTCTCTCTTAAAACATCCTTGCTAAGAATTTCACTGACTTTAACCAGGTCCTGTTTTACTTTCTCTACAATCTTGAAAGGCTCCTCATCCTCCACTTTATGTTCTTTAGAGTCAGAATGATAACCTTTGGAGCTAGAATTTGCTTCAGTTTGCAAAAGTGCAGACATTCTAATAAGGTCCTCCTTCATTTCAGCCACATCTTTTAGTATCTCCTGACTGTTGGACAGAGGGGATGAAGAGGTAGCAGATTTTAGTGTTCCTGGGGACATGTGCAGGGGAGTCTTGACAGGAGACAGAGTTCTGGCAAAAGAGGACTGATTCTGAGCATTAACCTCTTGGGGCATGACCTTTCTAGGTGACAGAAGAGCAGCCGTTGACTTGGAGACTTCAGGGAGCTTTTTAAACTGGTGTTCTGGTAAGACATTTATAACTGAATAGACAGGAACGGTAATAGTGCTGGAAGTTACAGACGTTGTAGAATTGGGAGGGGATCTGAGGGAGGCATAGAGTGAGCTGGAGGCAGAGGAACGAATGGATTGGTAAGAGGATGAGGGAGTAGAGGAAACTGACTTTAGTGTGCCGTAGCCAGCAGAGCAGGAATTAAATGTTTTTTCCACTTCCTCAAAGGCAGCATTCACACTTGTTGTTGCTGCATTTGTTGTGGCTTGAATTCTTTCCTGCAAGGTGCTGGTAAGATGGGTTGTTGGGGAGGAGGAGCGATATTTGTTTGGGGAAACTGTCCCATTAATAAGTGCAGCTGCTGTATTGGCTGAGCCAGATTTCAAAGGTGAGGAGAGGGATGACAGGTATCCTCTGACTGAGGCATCAGTGCTGGCTCTGACAGAGGAGAAGCCTGGGACAGTTTTAATCGGGGAGGAGGTTGCTGGAGAGTTTGAGGTTACAACAGACTTATATGGTAAACTTGAGCTGTACATGTTTAGTGAAGACTTGGGTGATGCTGGAGGGGTCATAGCTATGGAGGATCTTTCCAGCAAGGTCCCAACAGATGGCACTGGAGAGGTCCTGGCTGACAGGCTCGTGAGGCCTTTATGTGAAACTGGGTCAGGGACACTCTTCCCTGGAGAGGACAAAAGGGTGGGGGAGGCCTGAACTGGATACTGAGCACCTTGAACTACAGTCTTTATTGGTGAGGAGATTGTTCTGTAGGATCGAATTGGGGATGCAACGTCACTGGCAGATTTAATGGAAGACGCTGGTGAACCTCCAATGAAAGATTTGATGGGAGAGGCAGAGTTCACAGACCACACCGACCTCAGAGGGGAGGCTGAGGGGGTGTTGGAGGAGGAGCTGGAGAGGGAGCCAAAGCCAGACTTGGTCTGGATTGGGACGTTGACTGGAGAGCTTGTCGACCAGGCCTGGTAGGAGCGCGTCGTAAAGACAGGCTTGTAAGCGTAGCCAGAAGGCTGCGTCGTGGTTTTTTGAGGGGTGTTATGGCCTCTTTCTGCGGTTTCTAGCATAATTAAATTAATAAACAAAGTAAACGTAAATAGTTAAAGAAGAGAGAAAAAAAGAGACGAGAAAGATTTAGTCAGGAAATACATCCAAATACAACCAGCAGTGAAAATACTGAATTTATGGAAGTTTTTGAAATAGGAAAACTAAGTGAAAAACATAACTAAAACTGTGGCAAATGGGTGGAGATGCGAAATTATGAAAACAAACTAACAAAGACAAAATCAGCCAAATAACAAAAAGTCTGAAATTATATTTTGTCTAATTACATTTACATTTAGTCATTCAGCAAATGTTTTTGTACAAAGCGACTTACAATTAAGGAGGCATTTAGCAATTCAACAAGATGATACAATTTATCATATGTAAACATTTTAATCATCGATTCAGTTCTTGATTCCTGCTGTAAGTACTGGTGTTTGGTACTAAACTAGGGGAAAATAAACTAATCATACTAGACTATTAGTACGGAGAGCAACAAAATTTGATTTAGTTTAGTCAAGACTAGTCAAAATTGGCTGTGTAATCTCAGCCAAATAAACCTTTGATTCATTATATTATTAGACCCATGTGGGAGAAAAGAAGAAACTGTAAAGTTTTACAATTATAATCACTATTGACAGAATAAAGCGTATTTAACTGAAAAACAATTATTTGAATGTATTTTATTTTAATTTAGCATTAATATCTAAATTAACAATAACATTTTTTTTACAAGTCATTTAGATTCAAGAAGTTATGAAAAAAACATTGTAAATAAAAGGACAAGGAAGTTGTAAAAGACTGACATTGAGTTCCATGGTTTTTCATCATTAAGAACTGTCAAGAAAGCAAATTCTTTTCAAAAATAATACAAGACATCATGTTGGATTTATTCAAAAGCACATCAGGCAATACAAAAATGGAGAAGACAATGTGATAGCAAATCATATGAAATGTAAAACAATGAGTGACAAAGCAAAAAGCAAAAAATGCAACAAAAAAGCAAGCAAACAAATGTATTCATGACTAATATACATAGACATGTCATATTGGGCAATTCTGCTTTTAAAAATGGTAATACAAGATTATTGTTCCTTCATATATGCCTGTATCAGATGCCTATGTACATGGTAGATGTTAAATGGGTGATTGTGTCATGCTGATGTTTTAAGAATCAAGAAAAAAAAGGGACTCACTGGATGCTGGATCGGCCAGATAGCTGTAGCGCTTTCGCAATGCTAATGAGGCAAAGGTATGTCGTCGATCTTTGTCATTCTGCAATAACACAAAAGTAAAAACCCTATGTAAGAACAAAGTGACAAAAATCGTAGAGCAATGATCTTTTAAGTGGCCAGCTACTACCACTTCCTTTTGACCATATGGAAAGCATCGTATCTATAGTTGAGTTTTTTTCAGTGCATCTTTTGATGAAAAACATTAAGTGGTTAATTTAATTTTGAGTAATCAGTAAAATAAGTGAATTCCTTCAATTTCTGTAAGGAATGCTGTGCTACATTTCACTTTAAAATGCGGTCTCCAGAGAAGAGTCAACTAGACAAACACAGGCCATTTGCTAACAGTTTTAAATGCTATTATTTTCCAGTGAAACTAATTGCTTCACTTTGAAATGAAATTAAATAAAAATCGAATCTGCAAAAGAGATATGTGTAAAAAAAAGTTTCCACCAAGCCACAAAATAACACAATGCTTTAAATCTACTGATAAACATAAAAGGAAGTCATGCACTTGCCTGACTAATGACAGGAGCATTCGACCAATCACATAAATAAGCGTATGATCACATAAGCAACACACTAAAGGCAGAGGTGGACAAGTTATGAAATGCGTACCTCATCGTCAGGATCCGACTCCATTTCCTAAAATTTCCCAGCAATACAAAATGGAGCAGCAGCAGCCGAGGATGGTGGGTAAGTGAGGATGGTGTTGGAACAAGAGAAAAAGGACAGTAAGGAAGTGGAAGAAAAGCAGACGCACAGAGATTAAAAGAGAGCAAGACAAAAAAGGCAAAGCAGCAACACAAAAATCTCACAAAAGACATGTTAAGTAGACTTTAGACAACACTAGAGGAAACATCACAGAATCATCTTCGTATTTGTTCTTACCTTTCTGTGTGTTGGCAGTGTGAAGTTAAGGTTGCAGATTGCACTCTGTGGCAGGCCTTTTGCGGTTTTAGTTTCTCTAAGGAAAGATATTCTCCCACATGGCTCTTGGCCTATATCTCTGACCTACAAAGCACACCAATGACAAAAATCTTTATATAAACCTTCAGATGTATAAGTAGCCTAATAAAGGTGTTGTATTTTGTTTTAAGCTGAACTGATCCCCTCGTGGGATCTGCCAAGGTGATGTTATAATACCCCATTGCTCATCTTAAAATCATTCACAACTGACTATGAATAGAAAAAAAAACATTTAAATGTTTGTGTGATGCTGTATCAACACTGTCAACAATCAAAACAATGCTTAAGAGAGCATACTCCAAAGTACTTGATTACTGATGTTCTGAGTGTGTATCTTTAACAGCTGTAAGATTTAATATGAGTCAGCCACTCGAATCTCTCAAACCTTGATGTTGAATGGGAGTCGGTTCTCTTTGAAGGCATAGAAGTTGAAGATGAGTTGCTGGCCACTCTTTGCGAGAGGATAGATGTTGCCGTAGCATTCTCCATAAATAGGCTTTCCCTCCAAAATCTGACAAGAAATGAGGGACAAGTTATAGGCACTGAACATCTATGTCTCAATTGTGTTGATGACTGATCAAAAAAGGGTTACTGAGTTTAATATGAGTGAATATTAATGACTATCTAAGACTGTGTAAGTGTTTATATGAACATAAACTAATTTACGGAGCAAAAATGTTTGCAGGTAGAAGTTTTGTTATGGTTTCTGCAACGGATTTTCTTATGTTTGTACAAACATGAATATCCACAAGTCATGACTCACTGTTTCCAAACAAAGCATGTTCATTGTTAATTATTTATGCGAATGTGTGTATTGCGTGTGTGTGTGTGTGTGTAGGCTAGCGTGTGCGTTACAGTTTCACACCTCAATGTCTTTGCTCCGTGCCACCTCCTCGAAGTTCTCCTGCTGCTCCAGTGTTTTGTCGACTTTGTCATCAGTCATGCAAAAGCAACGCATGCTGAACTCTATGTGGTCGATCATTTTAGCAAACACTACAAACTTAGCCAAGTACGGAACACAGATTAGCTCTCGGTACAGCTGAGATGCTAAACCCACTGTCTCACTGATCTGCTGACAGTCTGCCAACCAAAACCTACAGAAAAAAAACAGAAGAAGAAGAAAATTTAGAACAGTGATTCTCAAACTTTTTTCACCAAGTACTACCTCAGAAAAAAGTAGTCTCTTCAAGTACCACCATAATAGCCGGTATTGAAATACAGTAGCGTAGTAGGCCTATTTAAGCAGCTACAGCACTGCACAGTTCTTAACACCGTACTGTGCTTACAGGTAAAAATAAATAAAATGTCAACATTTAAACTAAAATGTGCTTTTAAAAGTTTATTAAAAATGGCACTATTCTTTACTTATATGTACTTAAATGTAAAGTTTAAGCTTCAATGTAAAATTAAGCTGTACTTAAATGTAAAGTATTATCATAAAGTAGTTCCTTGGACCTCATAAATATAGGCCATATGTCATTGTATTGATGTATAAACTCTTTTTGATGAATTTTGAAATATATGACGCATTTATATATGACTTACTTATATATCTTTGAAATTTGAACTTGTATTTTAAATATGTGAATTGGATTTACATATTTAAATTAGAAATTAGATCTGCTTACTGCGCAATAGAGTAGGCTTTGTGTGTCAGAAAAACAAGTGATTAAACTATACCTGTCAACACTGGAATATAAAAATACGGGATACGCCCCCAACAACTGCTACAATTATGGGGAGAAAATTAGCTTCAGATGACAGAATACATAACAAACATTAAAAAACGTAAATTAAAATAAAAGGTTTAGCCTATTAAAATCAAATTACTGATTACATCGGTGTTATCGTACGTGTTAAAGGATTAAAAGTGTGTTCATATTTTTACCTTAATTATTCAGCAATTCTTCCACGTACCACTAGAAGGAAGCCTGCGTACCACTAGTGGTACACGTACCACAGTTTGAGAACCACTGGTTTAGAATAAGGAATCCTTAGCATTTAAAAAAATATTGATTTTCTACATTAAACAGGACAAAGAATCTTTGGTGTGACATGTTTTTTTTGTTGTCAGTCCCCAAAAATAAAAATTTCAGTGACTTGCATTCCTCGGAGGGGGTTATAAACATAAAAACGTAGCACACAACGGTGCACACACATACCAATAGGCCTATAAACACAAGCATATTGACAACACAAAAAAAGTTCAACAATCTAACAACCCTATATTTTATTTGGTAATTTATTCATTTGTTTAATTTAATATTAACATCATCAAATGAGACTGGTGGGGACAATGAGCACAAGTCTATTCTTTGTTTAATTTTGGAAACTGCTACTTGGAGATCATCCATAGACAGAGTTTAGTTGTGTTTGATTTTTGAAAATCTTAAAAAAAATGCTTATTTTTAATGTACGTGAAAGCCATAAAGGTGTCAAAGTTTATTATGGTGCTGTAAAATCAATCGACTGAAGCTATTGCTGTGTTGTTAATATAATGTAATCACCCCAGGGGTCGCAATCCAAAAGAAAAAACAATTAAAAACAAAATGGAAAGGCTGATGGCTTTTTATTTGCATGTTGTTTTTTAATGTAACTATTAAATTCTATAAATGCTAATGCATTAAAAGACATGGTTCAAAACTTCAACATTTGCCTCGGACATGGGTCAGGTTTACTATTAACTGTCTTTGGTCTTGGGTATTTTAAAATAAATCCAATCATACCAAAGTTTCTTTTTACAATACACTTCCATTTCCCCCAACTCCTTTAATTAGCACACGATCAAATCTTCATGTGATACACTGAAACATCAGCTGACACTCACCTGGCAGAAACATTTGTGGTGAAGGACACACAGTCTGTGACAAAGGAGAGCGGAGTGGTCCCAGTAATGTCTTCCCACTGTGCAGGGGATGTTCCACCTAAAAATATGCACACGTTTAATCACTGATGTTGGGAAATCCTACAGACCTGGAGTATGGAATTATCACAATAAACGGTTGGTTATGATAGAGTAAGGTGCTTAAATTGCATCGGCCCTTTTTATTTAATTTCAGGACAAATTTGGATGTCATTTGCAAATGCATGTTTTATTTTAAAATCTTTTTATCCATTTATGCAACACAGCAAATCCAAATGTTGAATATAAAATGAATTACAAATAACCACCAGAAGATGTTGCACATTAATTTAACCATCGTGATTCATTAATATTTCTGTCCTCAAGGAAAAGTACTGAAATATTAAAACAGAGTTCATTAAATGAAAAATGTTCCCTTCCATCTTCTTTAAAACACACACACACACACACACACAATCTTCCACTATTCACGTGCCTGTGATGCTACACAGCAGTCTAAGGCAGGGTGCAGGCTCTCCTTTGCGTCCATTAGCAACAGCCTCTTTGGATCTGGGCGGCACAGGGATTGTCATGGTAATGGGCTTGTGGAATTTCCTCCTCCTGGGCTCCACAGTAACAATTGGGCTGAAGGAGGCACGTTTACCAATGATGGTCCGCACCATGTCTTCCGGCACTGGCTGTGCCTGAGAAAGAAATAGACAGAGAGAACAGAAGTATTAGGAATAGGAGGGAAAATCTATGCTTCTACTAACTAACCATACAACCCACATAGCAAAATATCTCTGGCCCAGCTCTGGCCCACACAATCAGCTTTTGCTTGGCCCACATGCCGCAGTGAATTACGGTACATGACTGGACCAAGTCTATCTTCCAGACAAGGGCCAAATATGGACCATATCTGGGCCAAGACTCAGCCAAGTTAATCACCCATAATTGGGCCTGAACTGGGCCAGATATGTTGATGTGTTACTACAGCAAGGAAATTGATAAATCCAAGAATCATTGCACTTTAGGCGTGCTATGGCCGTGCTTTTTCTCATAGTGACCTGATGGGTAAAATTTATTTTTTCTTTTCTTAAAAATAAAAAAAATGTATTTTAAATGTGGGTCAAAACTGGCCAAGCTTACATGGCCCACATATCAGTTAATAACATCTGGCCCGAATACTACATTTTACATCTGGCCCAAGTATTGTGTGCCGCCTTAAAGACGGTGCCACCTCTGCCAAACCAGGGCCATGTTTGGCCCACATGGTGTATGCCAGTGCCGGATGAATGCCTGCTCTGCCAGATTCATGCCAAATCTGGGCCAGAATTCTTTGCTACTAGGGAAGTGTCGAGCTTTTTATGACTGTAGTCTCCTTACTTTTGTAACACGTATATTGTTAGTTTCTACGCTATGGCCATGTGATGTTTGCTAGGAAATGCATCCTAACCACTGCTATAATACAGAGAGCCTATGTTCAAAGAATTGTTTATATTCTGATATTATGTATGTATATGTAGGAACATTTCAACTATTATGTATACACACACTATTCTAGTGTATGTATGTGTGTGTGTGTGTGTGTGTGTGCGAGAAAAATATTCCAGACCCCTTGAGACAACAAGACAGGGCAGTTTTATGTGAGCTAAATTACTTTAAATGATGTATCAATCTGGTAATTTTTTTGTGAAACACTTAAAATGATTATTGAAAAAGAAAACTTTCAAAAACCATACCTCAAAAACCTCATTATGGCTTGCAACATAGTCCATTTGTAAAATATTTTAAATTGGTGATAACAACTATGAACAATTCTTTTTCAGATCCAGACAACACAATTTTAAGTGCCATTATTATTCTTTTTTTTCACAAACATAGCAAATGTTTGTAATTACAAAATGTATGCTATGTCTCACAATGCACAATAAATAGTGATTATCTCCAAAAAGAAAGAACCTACTGTATTCTGAACTAGTCTGAGTCATTTCCTTCATAAACATACACATTTTCAGAATGCAAATGTCTACTTTATCTTGACTCTAAACACCAGGCTCAAAGAGTTTGGTCTGGTTTGGGCTGTTGACATGTAAAAAATATTGTACAGTGCCTATGAGTTTATAAAGACAAGATTCTTGAAGGAATAGTTTAAGGAGAATGTTAAAGTGAGTTTTGAGCTTGGATAGATATAAATTATTGCAAACTTAATGTTAAACTTATTTTTGAACCTTTAAAATGGGCACTTATAAATTCCTGGATGTTTCCATGTTTTCCATCTGAGATTAAATTACAATGTTTGATCACGCACAACAACCATCTTGATTAGCCCTTATGTTTACTGTTTATATATACCTGTAGTCCTACACGAATCTTCTTAGTAAGCGCTCCTTGTGGGAAAGCTGCCTTCACCATTGGAACTGCTTCGCTGGTCAAGACTCCTCCCTCTGGGCCCATGTGATCACTTTCTTGCTTAATACGTGACACCACTGCAAAGTACTGTGGGAAATCTTTTGTGATGATGCGGCAGATACGTTTCGTCTCCAGTTCTGCTGGACTGTCCATCTCTGAAATCAAACACGAAAATAAAAATGAGCAATATTATTTTAAAAAGTTTTAACATATATGAAAACAGAGGCAGGAATTAATATCAACCTCTGCATAAACAGATGAGTTTTTGAAGTGTGCTAGTGACCCTTCACTAAAGGCACAGGTAAACAGATGTGCTTTAAGTCTTAACATTAATTAATATGAATGTGCCTGATGTTGGAGCACATCTGATCATTTCCGAAAGCTGATTTCTGTAGTAGGGGGTGTAAATGCGGACGGTGGATTCACTCTGCTTTTACTGAACTCTTAGATTTTCTAATTTACTCAATCCTAATGATTTGCATGATTTGTTAGGTCTGTATTCAGTGAGCATATCTGTAATGTATTGAGATGCTATTAAAGATTCTATGTGGATCGTCAGAGTCAATGTTTCATTCTGATTTGTCTGTTTTCCACTGAGATTTTCCACTGGTGAAATTTACATGAGAACTATGTAACAATGGTGTTTGAGGCTCAGTTGGTCATTTCTGTGTACTGAATTCTTATAATTCATCTATGGCCAGTTATATCCTTGAAGGTATTTTCATTCTATGGCACCTTTAAAACTACACATTCAGAAGTTTGCAGTTTCATCAGCTTTCGTAGGTTACCTTCGTCCATGCCATTGAGGATTGAGGTGAGCTCTGTCACTTTGAAGTCATAATGATGTTCCTTCCAGGTCTCTCCATTATCACTTCGTAAGACAATCAGCTCTCTCTCCTTTCCCCGCATGGAGCCAAAATGGGGAATTTCTACTATCACAGGTCTGAAAATCAAGTAAATGCCAATTCATTCAACATCAAAATCAAAATTCCTTAATCAATTTGCATTACGATTGTATTATTTTAAGTCAATATCACTTATATTACTTAATCTAAGTTCATTCATTCTGCTTTTCTGCATCTTAAAATCTTTTAAAAACCTAAAACAATATTATGACTTGTGAAAACATAGATACTTTAAGCCATCATGGAGTAAATCGTACCCCAAAAACTGTGCCCCAGCTGGCCCCATTTCCACCAGTCTGCTCACAAGACCCTCTCCCTCCACCATAGGTGGTGGGTATGCCAGACGGTGGCGCTTTGCTAGACGACAGGTGATTCGTGTCGGTGCTGGACACTTTCTGGGTGGAACGATTATACGCATACCATCATGACGACTTCCTCTCATCGACCCACCCCGGGCGTCCACCATAAAACTCACTAGGAACCTGCAAGAAGAGAAGGAATGTTTAATTCAAATACACAGGGACGGAGATACAGAAAGAAATAGGGACACCACGCTACCCAACTACACAGACATGAACGAGTGAGAGACGATTCCCATGCTGTGATCACTGTACACCCAACACACGTGGTGAGAGAGAGGGGGAGGAACAAGAGAAGGGTTTCAGCAGAAACAATAAGGAGGAGAAACGGTAAGCAAGAACAGACTGTTAAAGTGAGAGAGACACTTCAGTCAGGACAGAGGAAAAACAATCAAAAAAGAGTGACAGTGCTTCGAGCTGTTAAACCTGGCAGTGTCTAGTGCCTCAAATAATAGCAGTGGAGACACTTAAACAGGAAACACAAGGGGTTCCTTGAATATTGAAGCACCAAAATATGGCCTCAGTATCTGTACTCACTACCTAGTTTGCAAAGCTGAAAATAATCTCCTTTTTTACTGCCAAGATCAATTGTTTCGAAGCAGTGATCAGTGATCAGCAGTGTGACCAGAAGCACCTCCACAGGTGGACAGAAAACCCCAAAACACTCGTTAATATGAAATGAATGTACTGAATGTAACTGCATGTTCGCTACTCTTGTGTGATTGTTACATGTACATGAGTTTCTAACACTGAAAATAGACTAAGCTAAATATCATTGTGTGACATAATTGAACCTGCTGATGATAAGGAGTACATAAAAATCGTTACATTGTATTATAAATTAGTATTTTAAAAAAAGTATCTTAACCCTTTACTGACCAAATTAACAAATATGGTCACTTCATTGATATACAGAGCCTACAAAAAAAATCATCAAACCCTGTGAAAATCTAAACCTTTACTCAACAGTAGACCCTGATTTCTAAAGACCTTTGGCATAAAGTTGGAGAAAGGCACAGGATATAGGAGAAGGCTACAAAAACTTTTCATAGGCTGGAAAAGTCATTTGGAATGTGATTTTATTTTTAGGATGTAAATAAATAAATAAAGTCATCAAAGGGCTGTGATGATTTTCTACAGGCACTGTTTATTTTACAATTTAAAAGTTCAAAAATATTGCAATAACCAATGAGTATTTCATCGAGTGCACTGTAAAGTTTTACTGTTGAAGTCAGAATTATTAAACCCCTGAATTATTAGCCCCCTGTTTATTTCTTTCCCCAATTTCTGTTTAACGGAGAGCAGATTCTTTCAACACATTTCTAAACATAATAGTTTTAATAACTCATTTCTAACAACTGATTTATTTTATCTTTGCCATGATGACAGTAAATAATATTTTACCTGATATTTTTCAAGAAACTTCCAACAGCTTAAAGAGACATTTAATAGCTTAACTAGGTTAATTAGGTTAACTAGGCAGGTTAGGGTAATTAGGCAAGTTCTTGTATGATGGTTTGTTTTGTAAAAATGGTTAAAACTGCCGAAATAAAACAAATAAGACTTTCTCCAGAAGAACAAATATTATCAGACATACTGTGAAAATTTCCTTGCTCTGTTAAGCATAATTTGGGAAATATTTTAAAAAAGAAAAAAAAAATTCAAAGAGGGTTTAGTAATTCTGATTTCAACTAAAACTAAATGTATTTAATCAAATAGAACAAATTGCATTTAACAATTAATCCAAGTTGTTTTTCACATTGTTAAAAAATGAATTAAAATCTCACAGATTAATATTGCATAACACTTCATATGGGTGAATAGAAAAAATAGTAGGGACATTCTACCAGAAATGTACATTATCTGTCCCTGAAATAAAAACAATAATACAGTGAATAAAGAGTATTTAATCCCAAAAATGCCTAAAATGGACTGATGGTGGATTTCCTTGAGTTGTTCTGAAAAGGAAAATGTCATTCATTTGGTTCTCAGATTTTTGTTCTTTATGAAAAGAACACACCGTACAAACCCTACCATTGTCATTGTCCTCAACCCAACTGATCCTACAGATTTAATAGTTTTGTTATGCTAAAAAGTGCTATTTAGAAAAGAAAAAAAAACTACTTTAACTTTTCGTTTTAATTCACGTCAATTGATAAAAAAATGTCATTATAATAAATTCTACAAACAAATAATACAAATATATAATACAAATATATTTACAATTGTCCACGTTTCTGTCAGTCCTGTTACATTTGCATTAAATTTAACATAATATGCATACAATACACCTTTAAGGCGATGACTCAAAGTGACATCATTTGATGGAAAAGCTGACAGTGATCAAGTATGCCATCTATCATTGAATTGTATGATTTTATAATTGTTTTTCTATGATATTTTGATGAAGACAAGCTTAAAGGTCAGGCCCGTTCACATTTCTTATAAGTGAAAATGTATGTTTCTGGTAGATTGTCCTAGTAGCAATATTTACACGTTTTCATTAAAGGATACATATTTAATCCATGAGACTTCAAGCAAACAAATGTTAGAAACTTTTAATTAAAGATGATTCATACACACATAAATGTGTGCACTTCGAAAAAATGATCCCAAATAATGTGTCATCGTTTAATGCAAAATCACCCCAAAGTCTTACAATGAAGCGAAGAATGTTACAAATACCTTTCCTCCCTGTCAACACAAATTTCTAATGTGCTGATGGTGGAAGCTGCGTGTGTAATGAGTGATCTGCAATTTATTCTGAGAATGTGCTGAAGTTGCTGATGTCTAAATGCATGTGAAGTCCATTTCCCAAGGACTGGCTAAAAACACACTCGCGCACAGTGTGGAGGAGCGCTCACACGGATGAGGAGATAAAACAGGGAATAAAACACCAGAGAGCAGGATAGAGATAAAGAAAACAGGAGAGGACAGATGAAAAAGACAGGACAGAAAGCTATAGAAAGAGTGATGTCACCGGACTCAGTTTTCACCTGGAGTCATACTGAGGAAGCGGGGAGGAAGGGCTGCAAAAGGAAAAAATTACGGGGGGGAAAAGAACAGAAAGCAAGTGGTATAAAAAACAACATTCATTATTACAGTCGTTGTCATGGTAATACAGCTGACATACATGTAAGCAAGACATGAAGATGATGTCACAAATCAGATCTTATGTGCAATGCAGCAGAAAGTGTGAGAGGGAAAAAAAACCTAAAGGAAAACATAATGTGCTTTATGCAAACAGCTCAACGAAGCACATGAACAGCTTTTGGCATGCTTGTCCAAGCATCATGTTTGCAGACCGTCTGGGTTAAAACATCCTCCACTAATCCTAAATGGCATCCCTAATATAATATGCTTAATAGATCCTCAATCCCCCTCGACTGTTGAAAATTGTGAATAGGCCTGTCACAATAATCAATATATCGACTTATCGATATAACACATGGACATGACTTTTTGTTCATGGTTTTTGGGCATGCAATATATATCGCCCATACGTAAAAAACAAAACAAATCTAGCAACATTTTAGCTGATTATGCAGCATCACTATTTCTATTGGAGATGTCAGTGTCAGTACGGTTAAAAAAACACTGTAGTATTTACTATAAATTACTATAATATATTTTCATGTGGGTGTCTACTGAAAATAGATTGGGTAGCAGATATTCCAGCCTCAGTTACTTTTTACCTTGCACTTTTTGGTTAACATTTATAATTATTAACTTAGGATATGCTTTTTCACATTCTGATTCCAGTGCCTAATTAATAAACTGTTAAATTGCTATAATTAAATCAAATATTCTTAAAAAGAAAATATGATGTGTTCTACTTGCATTGCGATAATATTATAATGTCATTTTGACATTATATAATAAGTGGCATAAAATGGTCTTAAAACGACAATAATATTGTTTATGGCAATATATTTTTGGTGCAATGTATTGTACAACAAAAAAATAGATATCGTGACAGGCCTAGTTGGGAGTCAAGCTAGCATTGAGATGAACATAAATGCCAAAATAACCAGTTTGTTTGCTGCCACTAACAGACAGAAACGACTATATTTATTTTAAGAAAATAAACATTTATAGCAAAACAAGGGGGAATGAACATTGCTTTTTTTAAAGGTTTGGGGTCGATGAGACTTTTAATTGGCAAGGATGTTTTAAACTGATTAAAAATGAGTTTCTTAAAATCTTTAATTCATCAATGTATGCTAAATATATGTGTATCAAAGTTTCAACAAAAATATTGAGGAGCACAAAAAAAACAGAGCGAGAAGTCTGGAGTAATCAGTGGAAAAATTCAATTTTGTAATTTAAGGAATTCATTATTTATCACTTTTATAACAACAAATACATTTATTGGCTTTTTAAAAAATATTACAGTACAAATATTACTTTAATGAATCTTATCAACCCCAAACAAAACATTAAAGTATATAAAAATGTCAATGTTTTGGCTATAAATGTGCTCGCATCCTTTAAAAGCATGTATAATATTCTTACCCAGAGTGCACAGGACTGCACACAGTGTTGTGTGAGTGGTCCACGGTGTCAGGTGTCCAGCTGTACCTCCGCATACACTCACTGTTGTATTCACGGGTCACTGCAAGATGCTGTAAACACACCCAAACACAAAAACACACTCTTCAAGGTCAAGAAAGCTGCATAAACTTTAAAAGAATGCGCAGGTTGTTAAAGCATTACATGTTCTAATCATATTAAGAAGTGATAAGACTTAATTCAGTTATGCTTTATTTTTAAATCTGATGACTTGGTTATCTGAAGATTCCTGAGATGCCTTGTTAAACTGCTGCCAAAGATACTGTTAGGAAACAGAATGTCCATTAATGTTCATCTGGAGGAAACATGGCAAGAAAAATAAAAAGCAGAAAACTAATGAAATAAACTAATTAAGAGCTGCCTTTCTAAATAAATTATAACACACATATACAGATGAATAAACAAATAAAACAATGTTTGTGTAAGGAAATGATGAAAAAGATGAAGAGATTATTGGTCATGATCAAGGACCTGTACTTTATTCTGAGGTTCAACCATGTAGAAATAATTTATAATATATACACTCCACAGATTTAAAAGAAACACACACATACTGTATTTTAGTTAAGACTATAAAAGGAGGAAAAAAAAATCCTCATTCTGACAAAAATGAGAAACAAGTAGTATCCTCTGATAAAGACACTTGAATATGCCCAAAAATGCTGTCAAGGCAGGCAACACAACTGTTTTTGGTACATAGCATCTGAAAAATAACACTTTAATATGCAGTATTGCACTCTGTGAATAGCAACAGTGAATACTCTAGACATAATACTTGTCTCATAGCAGTTGATTAGTTATGGCCATCGGCTGTCATATTTGATTTAAAAACAATCATTGTGTGTTTCTTCTTGTATTCAGTAAGCATTTGCTTAAACCACTGCATGAGTGGAACTTAATTCATAAGTCTTATTTTATATATCTCAACATCGATTGTTCATCTCAAGATTAAGCTTTAGGTCTGTGTTTTTTCAGCGTATATGTGGATAAAATGTCACTAGACATTATACAGCACATCTCCTGCCCAATAATGACAATAAAGTCTGTCTGATAGCTTTTTGAGATTATTATTGAATTCATTTTTTTAAACAGTAAACCAGTTTAATAAAGAAAAAATAAGATGTAAAAACATTGGAGAGTGAGTGACCCTAATTTGTCAGAGAAGTGACCCTAATTTGAATTATTCGGTGGTTTGTGATTGGCTAGAAGTTGTGAAATAAAATATTTTGATCACGGTAAATAAATGCGCTTTCCTCAAACATTCGGCTCACACAGAATCTGTGTGCACAGAAATCTGTAGACTTTGACTGATTTTTAAACCTCTCATTCAATCTGTCTATATTTTTATGTAAATGTGTATAAAATAAATTTATTCAGTTTTTATATTAATTTCAATACCAATATTAACTAACATGTTTATTTGTTTTATTTAAAATACGGTTTGTAAAGTAATGCTTTCTGTCTTATAGTAGATATATTATATGAGAGACTTACTTGGTTTACCAAACAAGTGGATCTAAATGGTTTTGCATTGTAAACCTTAAATAAAAGTTAACAAGTTATTGTTTTTATTTAAAATCTTAAATTTATAGTTACTATACTACCAAAACCATTACACGTAAATCCGCAGATTCTATACAAAATTCTGCACGGAAACAGTAAGAAATGTCTGCAGATTCTGTCTGTCCCTGGTATGAACCATAAAAACTCAATGACAGCTGGCGGAGCCTTTATTCCTCTGTCTAACCTCGAGAACACCAACATGTGTTTCACCAGAGGGCCGATGCTGATCAAACAACTCTCCAATATGCAAAAAATATTTACAAAGAGGTAGTTAACACATTTTACTATGAGCTATAAGATATGCCTGTGTCATTAACATGTATGCACATGATCTCTCATGCTTCAGGAGTCTAGTATAAATATTAGCTCGGGAGAGATAAAATAAAAAAAATTAAAAAATTAAAAAACTGAAAACTGAACAGGAAATCACATAATGGAAAGTCCTAACAGAGTCCAAGTGGAACTCTCAATCACTCTCCCTCCCTCCCCTTTGCCCTTTTCCCAGTGTCTAGCCATCTACTTAGTGACAGATCGAGGTCAAGCATTTTGATTACTAAATAAACTCCTATTAGACCAAAAGTCTGAGGGTTTATTTAAAGGCACATTTGGAAATGAAAATGTGATACTGGACAGCAGAGAAGAATGTTTTTATGTGGATGGGGACCGGCCTTTCGCAAAGCCCATGAGACCCAACACAAATATTCCAGGACATTTTGCTGTGTTGTGGAAAGTCCTGAGTAGATGTTCTGCAATTGTAGGATGAATGCCAGACAATGAAGGGCATTAACAATAAATCTTTGGATTTTTATAAGTGTGGGGTCAAGGGCTATTAAGCCTTTTATTATTTTCTAGTGGCGACCCGTCAGTGTTGATGTAGATCAGGGGTGCCCAAACTTTTTCGTACAAAGGGCCAAAAATGTCGAGTATCGAGTGTTGAGGGAATATCATTGAGAGCTGTGGGCCGAAGGTAAATATAACAAACTATATTACATTAGGGCCTCACGGTGGCACAGTGGGTAGCACAATCGCCTCACAGCAAGAAGGTCGCTGGTTCTGGCCTCGACTGGGTCAGTTGCCATTTCTGTGAGGAGTTTGCATGTTCTGTGTGGAGTTTGCATGCTCTCCCCGTGGTTGCGTGGGTTTCCTCCAAGTGCTCCATTTTCCCCCACAAGTCCAAAGACATGCGCTATAGGTGAATTGGGTACGCTAAATTGGCAAAATTGTGTGAATATGAATGCTTCCTAGGGATGGGTTGCAGCTGGAAGGGCATCCGCTGCGTGAAACACATGCTGGATAAGTTGGCGGTTCATTCTGCTGTGGGGACCCCAGATTAATAAAGGGACTAAGCCGACGCGAAAATGAATGAATGAATGAATGAATGAATGAATGAATGAATGAATATTACATTAAAACTGTATGTAATTTAAATAACTATAGGCAACTTCCTAATTTATTTAATAATATTTTAAAATAAATAGAAAAAAATACTTCAAATTGTATTAACTAATGCAGTATATATATTATTATGACTTATTACATTAAAAACATAATCACATTTTTATACTGTAGCACAGTGGAGTTCTGAATACACTAGTTAAGCAGAATCTGGCTTTGCCTCCATTTGCTCACTGTTGTCTCTGGATTGTGCTCTATCCAGTATGACAGTATGTACATTAAAAATAATAATTTAATTGAAACATTTACTTTCCATTAGCTTGTAGCAGCTTAGCAATAAGACAAACAAACAAACAAACAAACAAACAAACAAACAAACAAACAAACAAAAAGTCACATTAAATTAGAAATTACAGTCCCCCTCATTCTCCCTCTCTTGAAGGGATGGTGGGCCAAATCAAATGTTATGGGCCAACTCTGGCCCGTGGGCCCTAGTTTGGGCATCTCTGATGTAGAAGAAGCAATGAAATGCCAAACACAAAACACAGATTTATGGTAAAACTAAATTAAACAGTTTTTTTAGGTCCCGTTGAAATAAAATATCAAATTTTAGAAGTTAGTTTCAGTCTGTTATTTTTAAGGACATCTACTACCTAGTATGCTCCAAAACAGTGGCACAATTCGCATTGAGAAAATATAAAAAAAACTGATATAAACACCCAAACCTTGCAGTTTGTCACAAATGGATCAATGATTTTTTTTTCACGTCATCTCAAACTTCAGTTTCTTGTCAAATTGTGACCAATCAAATGTTCTCTGGTATCTGACATACCCCGCTCCCTTCAAGATGTTTCTCATTAGCTTTTTACTGGCAGAGCTGTGATAAAAACTAAATGCTACTGACTATTTTTTTAAAAGGGAAGAAGCTAAACTATGTCCCAACTTATGTCCCATTTTTCAGTTGAAATGACGTCAAACATCGCATAAATAAATGCACATTTCAAAACACTTCACAGGACCTTTATTTTCAGTATCGCCTGGAGTATAAATAAATAAATAAATAAATAAATAAGTTAGTTAGTTAGTTAGTTAGTTAGCTAGCTAGCTAGCTAGTTAGTTAGTTAGTTAGTTTGTTTGTTTATTTGTTTATTTATTTATTTATACAGGGACAATGTACAACATGACATGTTGTGCCAGAGTTAGCTATAAAGCTAATTTACATCTGTAGTCCCTGGGCAGGAAGTTGTAATAAATTTAGTAAACAAATTTAACTAATAAAATAAAATACATTGAAGTATAATAGATGTAAAAAGGGGATTTTTTAAAACAACTAATTATACTGTACAAAACAAAAATAATAAAATAGAAAAACAATCCAAAAATAAATGTAAATGAGAAATAAAAAAACAAGAACTAAACTGAATATGCTTAACATACATTAATGAAAAGAGTCAAAAGCACACGATTACTAAACATTAACAAGAATCTAAAAATGTTTAAATAAAAATCTAATTCAAATTCTGTAGCGTAATACTGTAATAATATAAAACATAATAATAGAAGAATATATTAATAATAAAAATGCTGATTAAAAATACAATTCCTATACATTTTTGACATATTCATCATAGTGCATTCTGGGATTGCCTTCACCACTAAGGAAGACAATGTAAGGTATCTAAAACAGCAGTATCTATGAAAGTAGCTAGCTAGGTTTTGTATCAGCACAGCAGAATATGTGTGTGTGTTTACTGCAACGTGAAAGTATGACTCAGGGTATAACAATACCAAATAGCAAAAGCAACAGCCATAAAGAGTGTGTGGTTTTCTTACCGTGTCTTTGGTGGGTGCCAGAATCTCTTCAATCATCATGCTGTCCCGAGCGAAGGAGCTTCTGTTCAGAGTGTTGGACCTGTCTGAGCTGAAGGAGCGCAGACTGGAGTGTGTAAGTGGTTCGCACATGTGCACACGCACAAGCACATACACACAAACACAAAGCCAAAGACGAACAAACAGGGACGAACGAACATAAACACAAAAACAAAAGCACAAAAGGTTACAACATGCAACATCCAGGGAGAGCAAAAATCAAACCCTCCAGAAAAGAGAGGAGAGAAAGGATTGTCTGAGGATCAGAGAGAGGGAAGTAAGAAGACAACAGACATGGGCAGATACGTTGAAGATGGGAATGTTACAGTTCATTTAAAACCAAATATTCAACCCTTCAAAAGTTTGGGGTCTGTAAGATTTTTACACTGATTTTGAAGGAATCTTTAAAGTCTTTTATGCTGACCAAGGCTGCATTTACTGGAACAAAAATACAGTAATTCCTCAACATATATTTACAATTTTAAATATGTTTTGTAATTAATACCTGTGGTAGAAGATCAGTTTTTTAAAAACATTCATTTGTATATTCTTTCTTATTATAAAATGAATATTAGAGCTGCACGATATTGGAACATTGCGATATTATTTTACTTTGCGATATGTATACAACTTCACCAGATTTCGTCTATTTGGAAATAATTTATAATGTTAGATCAATTGGGATGATTCTGCAGTGAGAGTGCATCTCCATAAAATCTAATAAACAATCTATGAAATTCCTGGGGTCCCCCAACACATGTTTGTTGTCTGTGCTATTTGCAGTGCATTTCTCTATCTGCATGTGTTGTGAGTATTTTCACGCACATGTATAGTGAGAGACTGATGAATTGATGTTTAGTATTTGCATCTCCATAAAATCTAATAAACAATTTAAAACCTTTTGAGGCTGCCCAACACATTTTTGTTGTGGTCTGTGCTATTTGCAGTGCATTTATCATTTCCCAAGTCTAACAGTATTCAAGTACAGTAACTGAATGATAAAAATAAAACTTATTTAATAAAATTAATTGTAGTTAATGTCATTCATTCATTCATTTTCTTTTCGGCTTAGTCCCTTTATTAATCTGGGGTCGCCACAGCGGAATGAACCGCCAGAATTTGTTTTACACAGCAACCCATCTCTGGGAAACATCCATACACACTCATACACTAGGGCCACTTTAGCCTACCCAATTCACCTGAACCACATGTCTTTGGACTTGTGGGGGAAACCGGAGCACCCGGAGGAAACCCACGCAACCACGGGGAGAACATGCAAACTCCACACAGAAATGCCAACTGACACAGCCGAGGCTCGAACCAGCGACCTTCTTGCTGTGAGGCGAACGTGCTACTCACTATGCCACCATGGCGCCATAGTTAACATCATAAATAGTACAAATAATTTTAAAATCATTACACAATTACAGGCATTAAAAAACACATGCGAATGCTAAATTATAATACAAACTCAACATTGCATATCCTGTGATGTGACTGTTGTGAATGATCACATTGCGATGCCAATGCTGAAACAATATATAGTGCAGCCCTAATGAATATGATTTTCAGTATAAAAACAATTTAGATTTAGTTAGGCTAATTAAAATAGATATATTCTTTAACCTTATATATGTCTTTACTGTCATTTTTGTTCATTTTAAAGCCTACTTGCTCAATAAAAGTATTAACTCCTTTCAAAAGAAAAATCTTCCCGACCCCAAACTTTTAAACTGTATTATATATCTAAATGAACAGAGGTCTTGTGTCTAGTTAAATTGTACTCTGAGTGGAGCTTGCCCATGCAAAACTCTGTGGTTTCCATGGTTCTTACCGTTCTCATGTCAGTGGTTGAGCTGGTCTGAATGCCATTTAATGCATTGTTTTGTGGTTGCTACTTTAAGTATGTTGTTATTACGCTTTGAAAAGTAATACCAATAGCACATCTTTCCTAAACAAATCTGAGGTTATCTTTCATGTCAGTATCATAGTGCAGGGTTATCTATGTGCCAAGGTTTAATATTTATCTCATGATGAACAGCCATAGAAAGCACCTCTAACACACTGACAATTTGAGTAAGTGCTTTTTACCTCGTATCAAATGTGCGCGAGTGCTGGCAGAATTCTGCAGTGCTCATAGAAACGCCTGGATCTCTGCAGGACAGCAGTCTAGGGTTGGTTGCACAGTGTGTGTATGAGAGATTGAAAATTCTGCAGCAGTCAGCAGGGTTTAAAGGTACAGCACTGTAGCGCGCACAGGCCTAGTGCATGAGGGTGTGTTTATGAAAGAGAAAGTGATGGTTTGGGAGCTAGTTTTGGGATGAATGGGTTTACAACTTGTCATCCTTTAATCTTGTTTTCTTGCATTTCGCTTTTACTTGTCCTGATCTGCATTGATTTTTCGATTCTTAAAGCAGCCGACTCACTCTGCAGTGCTCATTTCCCTCCAATACATCAACTAATGTGTTTTTTACACGGGTTTGGTGTATGCATGCATGTAAAGAAGTGTACAAAATGTGGAATATTTCTGTTCTCTTTTTATATTGCTATATTAAAGTCATATTCATCCTACTGTACCTACATTCAGCAACCAAGCTGTAATATCAATGCTTGAGCACACAGTGTCAATTAAAGTGCCCATTATTATATTTGAAAGATTTCTAATTTTGTTTTGTAGACCTCTTACAATAGATATACATGCACACAAGTAAAAAGAAATATTTCAAACAGAATTCATTTGATAATCTGCTCTCTCCAAACTTATTTCCTCAAGGCTACTTTGCTCTAATTGGTCAGATGGCCCAATCTGTTGTTAATACTCTACAGCAACAGCAGGTGTTACAAACAAAACAGAATCTGAACCTAATACATTCTAACTTAGTTTGTGGTACATTATTATTATGACTAAAGTCATCATAAATTTTAAGTCATTACAATTAGATCTGTGCAGGATGAAGTAGACTTTCTTTTTAACAATTTATTTCTTGTAATACTGAGAATAACAAACTGCACAGGTTTCTGTTAGCTTAGGAAAGCAATGGCCAATCAGAAGCATTTTTAACACATGCTGTGTTTTGTTGAGTGTGCATGGACATCTGTGCTCTTTTCACAGCTGTATTGATTATAATGGGAGTTTCTGTGGGCTTTCTAAGACAAGTGTATGAGTTTCACTACACAGTACAATCAACAGAGTAAAAAATGCAGTGCTACATGTCAATAATTCCAAAAATGTTGAATTAACAGTGTATACAGTGTTAACGACGGCACGTTGACAGTGTGGTTGCAAGGTGCAATATGATGCGATTTTCCTTTGACACGACAAGTGCAAAAGATAGCGATATGTTAGACATACACCACAGAACAGTGTAAAAATGTATGTTACACTGATAGGAGTACTTTCTTGGTGACACTTGTAGCATAATAACAAGACTAGTGGGTATTACATGCCCCAAGTGTAAAACTTTGATAACTATAGTAAGTGTAACATTCTACACTGTCAGTGTATTTATTCAGCACTTTAGAGTGCCAATATTACACTGCAAAGTTAACACTATACACAGTGTACTTAAAACTTTAACAAAATTAATTGTTTCTTCGGTGCACCTTGATGCAGACGCGGACAATTCGGTATCGGTTTAGTAATAGATCATAACCGGTTATTACGTACTAATGCCATTTATCTCATTTGCGCTATGTCTCCGTAGCTTACTATGGCGAGGGAGGCGAGAGCGAGTATTTACAACGCTCAAACTACTTAAAAACTCAGAAACTGCACAATTTCACAGCGTGTGTTTGCTGGACAGTCTTTCACTGACACTTACAGCAGAAGTCCCTATTTCAATGCAATTAAGAAAATGAAAGTACTCCTTTTCTCTCTCTCTCTCTGGCCCATCTGACCTGCTGGTGTAACTTTTCCTCTCCTCTCGGCAGTTACAGCGATACTTCTGGATACAGACACGAGTGCGTGTCTGCAGATTTTGCTCCTTCCCATTTATCATGGATCAGCTGTGATCGCCGCTGCCGTTTATCAGTGTTTATCATCGGTGAACAGCGCCAGAGCGTTAGAGCCAATCGTAGCCCTTCCTGTTGAGCGCGTGACCAATCATAGGGTTTGAAGAACGAACTCACTAGACAAGGCTCAGAAAGCCAGCGGGATATTTACATTTGTTTATTTGCTATAAATGCTGTCATGTTGTTCTGTGCATGTCCTTGAGTTTTTAAAGGTACCGTTTATATATCTGACTGTTTGTATTAAATGACAAAATGGTTACAAATAATATACAAATATATTTATACATTTTAATACAAGAATTATTTTGATGTGAAGAAAATATAAAACTGTGTATGTAAAGCATCGTCAGTGCACAATGATGCACCGAGATATCGAATTGAACCGAATCGATGGCATGATTATCGTAACCGAACCAAACCGTGAGACCAGTGTAGATTCACACCTCTAACTGGGACCATATATGATCTTCAGTAGTATTAAAATCAACACTTTAAGCGTTAAATTGACACTACTTATTTTCCTGTACAGAATAAACGGTTTGTCTCAACAATAAATGCATCTTCTCAATTTGATTTTGATAATAACACAAT
This sequence comes from Danio albolineatus, assembly GCA_903798035.1. Classification (NCBI taxonomy): domain Eukaryota; kingdom Metazoa; phylum Chordata; class Actinopteri; order Cypriniformes; family Danionidae; genus Danio; species Danio albolineatus. The sequence continues at coordinate 920,648 of CAIGQQ010032009.1, forward strand.
CTAATTACAGTGTCAAAGTGCGTTGTTTGTGAGTCTCAAATAAAGACCATATACTAGGACCATTTAAATTTGTTATGCAGGATCTACATGGATTGGTTACAGAATTGTGACTAAAATAGTTTCTTGTTCAGTCAGTTCAGAATCTATTATTTGTTTTATGATACAATAACTTGCACTTTAAACTTTAAAACACCATAGATCATATTATAATCACAAGCAAGTATATCTTAATCCGACAATGCATGATATGGATGGACTATTAGAAAAAGCACAAAACTTTAACTATTCTCTTGGTGCTTTTCTATTGAAATCGCACAATGATTATAACCAAGCATGCTTAGAATGCCATATCTATGTTTAATTTGGCAATAAAAAAAATGACCTGTGATCAATGTTGTAAGTAACGGCCAATTAAATGTGCTGTCTATGATGCGGCAGTGTAATTGACTTCAGTTGCTGACTGTTCAGCTTAAAGCTTTTGTCCCTGGATGTTACATAGAGCATCACACAACTAAAACGACAGCAAAAACACAACATATATAACCACAACTCATGCCACACTGAACAAAAAACTCATAAAGCAACCAAAACACATTATTTAGCACATGAATCGTTAACATTTCAGACATCAATAACATTTAAAACCACAGTATTTCACAACACAAAACTACTGGCCGCCTTTCCTGTAATTAAAACACTCCTCAGATTATTTGCATTAATGAACCGCCACCGAAAGTGTTCGAGGGCTTTCGCGTGACCGCTAAGAAGCGTGTTGGGCTTCAGAGCCCGATAGAACAAATCAAAGGTCAACACAAGAGGAATTCAGAGACCGGAACTCCAGATGAGATGCACGAATTTGTTCTATCAGGCCAAGGAGCTCAGGCCTCAGTGTATGAAAGGGATGAGACTCCATAGAATCGCACTGCACCAGATGACACGGTGGAGTGAGGCATGATGGGAGTTGTAGTACGTATGGAAAGGGGCAGCGACAGAAACAACAGCTACGGAGAGAAGGCGAAAGACACAGAGAGAGAAAGGCAGAGAGGAAGTCATTACTCTTACCTTATCCTGGGGCTAGAGAGAATGAGAGAAGCCAAGAAAGAGAAAAGAGAGTAAAATGTACTGGACGTGGCAGAAGCAGTGAGTGTTAAGCATGGCACTGAGGCTCTGCCACAGCATGTGTTGTGCTCCTAAACAGGACCGGCTGCTTGTTTGGTAAAAAAAACAAAACGAGCAACATCAGCAGCCCTATTTAAGAGCAAACAATGCCAGGCTGATGTTAACAAAGTAAGAGGCAGAAAATATGAAGCTCTGCAGGGTTGAATATTATCTCTGAGCTATAAAACGACATCTAATCTACAACAACAGCGATCCAAATAACAACAAACAATTCAAAATGAATAAAAACTCTTTTTTTAGAGATGAAACCGTGTCTTACCTTGGCTAAGCAGCGGGAATACTGAGTATTTTACAAATTACACAATTACACCAATAATCTATAAAGCTAATTTGACTCGAATTTGACTATTTAATGTGCAAGCAAACCACAGTGTCAGTATTCAAATACAGCAAACCATGAAGCTAATTCTTCCCTTTGAGCTACACTAGACTACCGAACACAAAAATGAAATTATTAGTTTTTTAATTCATAGCAACTAAAGGTTTCCATCAGATCACTCCTTCACCGGCGTACACAAATAGAGTCACACACTTTCCACGCTTTGTCACTCAGTGTTCCCTTCCCGGTGATGATGTCATTGTTTTCAGTCATTTATTCCCTGTCCTCGAACACTATAAACACTGGAGCACAAAAGCCAGCCAATCAGAACCCACTGTTCCATGCAACAAGAGCAAATCAGGTTCCATTCTGGCACATAAAGCTCAATGACAGAAGCGGTACCTTTCCGTTCTCGTGTCAAACCTCTCCCTCACCCGCTACCCTCATCATTCACCTGCAATGATGAAAAGAGTGCTGAGATGACTGCTTGAATGAGGACATGGGATGTACTACAGTAAAGCTACAGCTCGCACCTTACATGTGTCTTCCACCCTAAGCCTTTCTGATCACGCTAGTCAGTTTTTTTTATGTAATCAACTGTAAAGCATTGTTGTCATGCAAATATCACATTTTAGACAGTGATATCTTTCACTAACAATATTTATCCAAACCTCATTTATGTGAGTAAGTACACTTGGGCAGAATTTGGGGTAATTAAATGGTAATCTGATGATAAATAGACCGTTCAAATACTAATACTACATTAAAAGTATCCAATTGTTCCACTCACATAGTGTTTTTTCAAAATTGTAGACAAGAAATTGTTTTGTTGAGCAGTTTTAGGACAATTTTGTTGAAAGTTTTTTTTTTTGATCGACTTCAAATGTTGACTACTTTGTGTAAATGGACACATATCCAAGTGCATAAGACATCTTATGATTTAAAAAAAAACTATGGGACAAAGTGCAAGTATCCACTGTATACTTTCTTAAAATCAAAAAAGACCTTGTAGTCATAATTCTTTTTTTATAAAGTTATCTTTAATCTATTTCACAATACTTTGCACAAAAACTAAGGTCTCTAACTTGACAACAACCTGCTACTCAACTGACACTTTGAAACTTTTCAGTTTATGTTTGATTAAATAGCTGTTCAATTACTGTTACTAATTTTACAATAGCAGCTAGGCATGGGATGATAACCGTTTTCAATGGTTGGAAAAGTCAAGGTTTTAAAACCGCCAAAATTTTCCGTAATACCGTTCCTAAGGTATGAGTAAGATTTTTTTTATTTACTTTTTTTTTTTTTTTTGGACAGCAGTATCTTCATCAGAAAAAAATATCCAAAGATGTATTTCTGAACTAATGAAGACAGCAGAAGTCAATGATTCATTTCAATTATTAAGATGACATGTTTACTACTCCAAAATATTATAATTCTTTCAAAAAATAAAATATATTGTTGAATGGGGAAAAAAGTTTTAGTTTTTTTATCCAGACATTTAAAAAGAATATATTTTAAAGCAGTAACCACAATACCGTGAAACCGTGATATTTTTATCCAAGGTTATTATACCATCAGAATCTTATACTGGCCCATGCCTAATAGCAGCATGATGTAACTTCTTTTAAAATATTGAATACTCTAAAATATTAATGTCTGCTCTAAAAGTACAACAGGTGTTTTTCTAGCACTATTTGCACAACAAAGTTATACCCTGTCGTATAATAACATTTGTGTAATACACACTTTAACTTGAATGACACATGGTGAGTTCAGGGACCAGATTCACAGAAACTAAAATCTCAGTGTTGCTCATTTCCAGCAAACAACCGGATATAAAGACTGACAGCCTGACAGAGACATGGCTTTGCCCTTATTCCTGATCCATTCAGTTCCATCTTTTTGTTTTTGGAATAAAATGAATAATGCAGACTGAAAGCAAATGCACAACGTCCTGGCATTAAAAACATAAGCCCACAGGCTCGACGCACCCATAGTTAGCTTGTTATTCAAGCCTTTTAACAATGTAATGCCTTTAGAGAAGATCTCCATGATCTAAAACTATCCAAATGATCCTCCAAAAATACCTCCAAACAACCATATGCATGCACCTGCTGTAACAACTTGCAACTGCATATTTATTTTGCCACTCATGGAGAATCAACAAAAAACAAGCGAGCATCCATACATGAAGTGATAATAATAAGCTCTTTTACCTGGCAGAGCGGGCTCCAATACTGAAACCCATGTACCCCTCCTGCGGCAGGGAATCATCCCCCAACTCCCTGAGGTCCTGTGGCCGAAGGTACTTCTCAGTCTCTCCGGTCATCGCATCTTCACCTGCAGGGATGAGATGGGCTGAAGGTGAGCTCAGTTGAAGGTGAAAGAGCATGGTGACCTATTAGCAGGTGCGGCATTCAGTTCCCATTTATTCTTCTAATTAAATTAAGTGACTTAGGGCGTACTCACACTATGTACCTTATACGTACTGCCAAAACAGGGCCAACACAGCAATCTGAGGCTAAATGTCTTGCTTGAATGAATGGTGGTAATCATTTGAGGATCACCTTTTGTGGGGTGAAACTACCAGCCCATACTGTCTTCTGTCACGCAAACATCTAGCTCGCAGCTTCTAGATTATTAATCGATGTCACATAACACCTAGGTGTTTTTCTGTCCTACCATGAATAACAGAAGCTCAGGTGGTGATATTTCACTGACACATAGAGGAAATGGTTAATGCTGCATCAGGACACCACTGCGTCTCCTGCTATGAAGCAGGTTTCCATCACACACAGGTTTCCGTCACACAAAGTTTATTAAAACTGATTTTTTGTTTTTTAAAAAAAGTAAATAAACATTTAAATCAAGCCTATGCTCGTTGCTGGTCTCTAAGTACGCTCTGTGTGCAGGTTTTACAGAAGTTTGGGGAACTTTCATGCAGGTCAAGCTGGGAGACTAGCACTAGGTTTAACCAAGTAAGGCCAGCAACATCATCTCTGATTGACATCTGCTGTTCAGAGAAAATGTACAATATGCTAATAAGAATAACCCAAACCAACTGAATATTTTTTTCAAAAAGATTTTACTTCATTGATAGGTTATTTGTGTCTACTTCAAACTGTTTAAACCCAAGTTGGTTAACCTGTGTGTTGACTACTTGTAAGTTGGTTTTGGGCACTTTTTAGACCCCTTTAACCAGCAAAGCAGATAAAGTGTTGAAGTTTTTTTAAATAAACAATTTAATTGCTACGTTATAAAAACAAACAAAACATCACTACTTGAAAAAACAATGACTGCGTCTCAAAACCTGTCTAGCTGTTAAACTGGAAAACATCATATATATTTAACGCCATCTACGCGGAGGTTGTCAGCCGTTCATTTTAGACATAGACGCGCGAATGATGCACGAAATGACGTCTAGGTAGGCAATTCTCAAGGTTTTGAGATACAGCCAACATCTTCTCCGTATCTCCCTCGTAAAGGCGACTCTCCGCTCGTCCTCTCTCCGTGCTGCAGCCCCTCCCCTCCTGGCCGCTATTGAACTCCTCCGTTTCCTTAACCGGCTCGCTAATACCTTTCTCCTCTGGTACCGAATTAACGACTTAATGACAAAGAACACTCACGACAGAGGCTAATGGCTGACCCTGGCTAAAAATAAAACATCATATATTTGACGTCATTCTGAGTTTAGAAGTCTATATGTAAATAAATAATACATCGGAGCAGAGTCCAGCCGGTGGAAGCTGCATGCAGCAGAACCCCCAAAACACCGCAGTATCCTGACACACCGACACTCACACAAAAGCGCTGCCATATCCTGCTCCGGTACAATTAAATCCGGTATTAGCTTATTCCTCCGTTCAGTTCGCAATGAATTCGGTATCCCCTGAGATATGAATGAATGATGAGAAGGACTATTCCTGTTGGTCATGAGAAAATCGGTAGTCCCGAGCCCACCGGAACTCTCGTGACGCTGGATTTGCGAGATATACATCCGTTCATTCGTCCGGTAAAAGTTAAATCACAAGGCAGTCTCGGTCAAGCGAAGGAGGATCTACTAAAGCTGCGTTCAGTCTCACATGTCAGAGGAGCTCTGCTCTTTTTCCAGACTCCAGCGCGCGCGCATAAAACTCACAACACACGCACGCGCGCGCTGAAACTGTGTGTGACTGTGTGCGTGTGTGTGTGTGTGTGTGTTGCTGAAGATTTTGCAGGTCTAGCAACAAATCCGAGGTGGTAATAAGACACCAAGTACCGTCAACATAGTTTTCTCAAGAGAATTAAGGTAGACACTGCAAGCAATTCTCTGATGTGTGTGTGTGTGTGTGTCTCAGAGAGAGAGAGAGAGAGAGAGAGAGACAGAGAAAGAGATATAATTGTATTCAGAAACATATAGAACATGTACAAAACTGACTTGTCGTGGACTTTTAAAGTAGTTTTCGCTTAGAGAAAATCAAATCTGAACCTTTAAGCATTAAAGTTTACTACTAGGTGTTAATGAAATTTAACTTCACTCATAACATAAAATGTCATATGAAAAATTAAATATAAAACAAACAAAGGGCTTCACTTATGAATTCATTCAGGTTAATATTCAATAACCTGTGTTCGCAGTCTCTACATACAGAACATGACATTTCTAAGCAAATTCTATCAGCAAATGTCAAAGTAGACGCAAGCCACAGCAGAGCGTTCATGATACTCCTTCCAAAGCGCTAAAGAACATTACATAACCTAACAGTAAGTTCACCTTTCTCAAGTATACTGTATCTACAGCACAGCCATGCACACAACATCTCCTCTGAACCATGTGCGCTTTTATCTTAGCATTTTACTTGTGAAAAAATTATTAAAAAATGATAACAGCTAGAAGAGTCATGGAAAGTTCTTGGCATCAAATTTAAACAAATTGAGAAGTATAAATGTCCTGCGAATCTATTTGAAAAAAGGTTAAAGTAATGCACAAAATCACTAACAGCAAACACAAAAAACTAAAACCTCAGAATGTAGGCAGTCCCAGTAGAATGTAAGCCTAAATAGTAATATTTTAATACAATAAATGCTAATAATATAAAAAAGCACACAGACTTATTGCAGGTGCTTAATCTGTACTGTACTCAGCTAGGCAAGTACTGTTATGTAAGATTATTGGGTTAAGGTTAGGTTCAGGGATAGGGACTGTATAACCAGTTTATACTATAATATTACATAGTGTTTTTTTTTCACAAAACAGAACTATAAATAAAATTATTACCAAAATAATTCAAATATTTCCCTAAATTATATAGAAAATTAACAAGAAAAAATAAAGGCAATTCAAAATATCAACAAAAGCATTAATACTATATAATTAATCCAAAAATAACACTGCTTAAAAGTACAGAACCCTGTACATGTGGTCATTCATTCATTCATTCATTCATTTATTTTCTTTTCGGCTATTAATTCGGGGTCGCCACAGCGGAATGAACCGCCAACTTATCTAGCATTTGTTTTACGCAGCGGATGCCCTTCCAGCCACAACCCATCTCTGGGAAACATCCATACATTCTCCTTCACACACATACACTACGGACAATTTAGGCTACCCAATTCACCTGTACTGCATGTCTTTGGACTGTGGGGAAACCGGAGCACCCGGAGAAAACCCACGCGAACACGAGGAGAACATGCAAACTCCACACAGAAATGCCAACTGACCCAGCCGAGGCTCGAACCAGCGACCTTCTTGCTGTGAGGCGACAGCACTACCTACTGCGCCACCGTGTCGCCTAGTCATCCTAATGTAAATAAATGTAAAACTGCAAAAGGTCAGTAAGGAACGGCTAGTGAAAAACAACTATAATAGCTTTAATAGCTATTAACCTCCTAGGGCTTGAGTGTCCACATACAGCACATAAATAGCTCTTAAGTGGCTATTTAAAATATTTTAATGTTGTGTAAAGACATACAGTGTCATCCTGCAACTGTTTAGCAGCAAATGAAATGTCCCAAACACTATTTTAACTGTCCAAAATGGGAATAAAAATGTTGTTTTTACTCTCTGATAGTCAAAGCAAGTTAAAAAAAAGTTTTCTTTGTTAAATATGCATTAAAAAAGTCAGGAAAAGTGTTTTATGTAAATTCGGACCACGAGTCCACATATATGGACATACTTTTTCTCTAAAAGTACATCATATCAAAAGATGATACTTAGGTTTTATTCTAATTAGGCTCCAATAAGCACAAATAGCAAAGAGATATAAAAAATGCATGTAAAAAACACAATGGTCCTAATCATGTGTGAGCATGAGTAACAAAATCAGATTGGGGATCAAAGGTGCAGCTTTCATTGCCTCGGACTGATAAAAAACCCAGCTTGAACGGTTCAATAGGACTACACAGATAACTTACAGGATAACCTACAGTATGTGCTATATATTAACACACGCACATGCACTAATGCAGACTTTTACCTATCAGGACACTTCTCAGACAGTGCATTCGACACAACACTTGTCTCTGATTATTTTGCATGCTTCTTTCTCTCTCAGGTAGAGGGGTGACACCTGTGGGTCAAGTCAGTGTCACCTGGCGAATCCTCAGCATATCTGCTGACACACAAGGTAACCTTACACCTTCATCCCTCCACGTAACCATAGAGAGGGACATTAAACTCATGAATATTTCAGCGCTGCACCAGCAGATCAGAGAGAGAGTTTAGCATCAACACGTGGAGTGTTTTCTTCTCCTGATGCTCTGCACAGCTTCACTGTCTCTATGACTCACTCACAGGCCTTTGTGGGCATCTGTGTTTGTGTTTCGGTGTGAGCATTTGTAAATATGTGTTTATATTTATGAAAAAACTGTGTCAAGTTGGCACACACAGGAAATCACAGCAATCACACTCTGGTTTATGTGCATACAGACTCAGGAAAACACACACACACACACACACACACACACACACACACACACCAAGCTGCAAAAGCCAGGCGAGAGGAACGCATGTAAGCCGAGCGAGTGTGTGCATGAAGCAAGGGATGGTTAAGAAAGGAGGAAAAACAGAACTGAAGAAGTGAGTACCTTCTTCCCCAACAGTCTGAGCTTCATGATCTCTCACAGCTGTCAAACATACAGTACACAGGTTAAACGCACGCTCCCTCTCTCACACACATACAGCACACACGCACTGTCACACAGAAAAATGAAGGCAGATAGTGAAGGCAGATGTTGAAAGAACTATATTTGAATATACCACTGGCTGCGAGACTAATTTAAATAATATTTAGACAACTGCCTCGCTGGCTCAAGTGTCAGAGCCCTTTACAGCAGTATAAACCAATGTAGTTTACAAAGACTGAAACTGTATGTGTGTGTGTGCGCATGTGTAGATCAGTGCTAGGTCAGCTTTACCTTCGTCATCGGACATGTCGAGGAACTCATTCATTGTCTCCGGAACATTGATCTTGTGTTTCTCAGTTATTGGCTGCTCATGGAAACATGCAAAACACAACAAAAGCGAAAAGATACTGAGACTTGCATATTCATAAATAGCATAAAATGGACAATTATATTGATATTGTGACACATTTTAAATGTCTGGCTAGTATTGGTAAGCAAAAATTTATTTTCATGTTGTGGCCAATAATCATTAAAATGCAGGTATAACTTTAAAAGCTAAAATAAATCAGTCAATTTAGGCTTCCCAACACTATAATGTACAGTATAGGAAATAAATATTCATTAAAGGTTTGCTAAAAATTTTACAATTTAACAATGTTAAAGAAATTTAACAGGGTTCCCACTCTTTCATAAACAGCAGATTCAAGATCTTTGCACAATTAATTTTAAAATCAAGCACTGTTGTACTTCACACCGCCAGCATGTAGCGCCATGAAAGTCCTTACTGTACTTAACACTTCACTTACTCTTAATATTTACATTAAAATGTCAGAGTAATGATGGTGTTTTGAATGTGTCATTATTTTTAAAAATCTAGACCTTCATGTTCAAAGAACTTTAAGACAATGTGTTTTATTCAATACTGCTAATATTCAAATGCAGTTTCTGAAATCTTTGGGTATGATTGAGGCTTAAAGGCTTGTGCTCTGGAATTGGAAGTCATCTTCACCCCTTCATTTCAAATGTGGATTGCAGACATGATTTTGGTAACACAGATAGAAATATTGCAATTTCTGACTCATTTCATCAAAAAAGTATGAATATCTGAATGAACAAACCAGCCACTCAACCTCTGGGGTTTCTGCAGAAACTTAATTTAGCTATTTTATTTATTCATTTATTTAATCAATTTTACTTCGGCTTAGTCCCTTTATTCATCAGGGGTGGCCACAGCGCAATGAACCGCCAACTTAGCCAGCATATGTTTTACACAGCGAATGCCCTACCAGTCTGCAACCCAGTCTTGGGAAACATCCATACACACTTATTCACACACATACACTATGGCCCATTTAGTTTATTCAATTCACCTATACTGCATGTTGCCTATACCGCATGTCTTGTCCACAGTCCATGTCTCGCATGGACTGTGAGGGAAAACGGAGCTTCTGGAGGAAACCCATGCCAACATGGGGAGAACCAGCGGCCTTCTTGCTGTGAGGCTAACCACTGAGCCACCATGTTGCCCCTATTTATTTGATTCTTTTTGTTTGTTTTATTTATTTATTTATTTTATTTTTTGTTGTCACCCGCTAAATTGTTTTGTTGTTTTGTTCATTGACTCATTGTATGGATTTGTCCAGGACAGTGCGAGTGTGTGTGTGTGTGTGTGTGTGTGTGTGTGTTTCTCTGTGGTTGTTCTTGAAAAATTCAATAATTATTATTTATTGTAGTTCTTGCACAAGATGTAAATTTAAGAATTTCTATTTTCTTTCAGGGCGACACGGTGGCGCAGAAGGTAGTGATGTCGCCTCACAGCAAGAATGTCGCTGGTTTGAGCCTGTTGGCATTTCTGTGTGGAGTTTGCATGTTCTCCCTGTGTTCGTGTGGGTTTCCCCTGGGTGCTCCAGTTTCCCCCACAGTCCAAAAACATGTGGTTCAGGTGAATTGGGTTGGCTAAATTATCTGTAGTGTATGTGTGTGAATGAGAATGTATAGATGTTTCCCAGAGATGGGTTGCGGCTGGAAGGGCATCCGCTGCGTAAAACAAAAATGCTGGATAAGTTGGCGGTTCATTCCGCTGTGGCGACCCCAGATTAATAAAGGGACTAAGCTGAAAAGAAAATGAATGAATGAATGAATGAATGAATTTCATTCTGGTATTGATAGCAGTACAGTATACAATTGTTTAAATAACCACCAAATTTAATTCGAGCATTTTCCATGACATGTGTTTTTTAAGCACTTTCCAGGCCTTGAATCTGTCTGAAATTCAGCTACTTTCAAGAAGCGTGGGAACCCTGTTTTAAACATCAGTGGAACCTTTTCATTCCACCAAATGTTCTTTAGATTATCAAAATATTTTTGAAACTTTTCACTGAAGGTTGTTTGTGGAACCCAATATGGCTCTTCACTGTTAAAACTTAATTTTGAAATTAGCAATTTAATAGTGTATGGTAATTTTGGGATATTGAAGCTGTGGTAGAGGATGCTGAAGAATGTTGGGTGTTTTACCGTGGCAGTGAGGTTTTCATCCGTAACTCCTCTCAATGTGTCCACTACGGAGATGTATCCTAGTCGTCGAGCAATGGAGAGAGCGGTGTTTCCATTCTGCCACAAAAAAGCAAAATATGACTGTGTATAAGACATTTCATATGTACTTTTACATTACATACTAAATGTGGGTATTATAAATATAGATAAAAAGTGAAGTCATTATTTTTGTTGTTCATATTTAGATACAAAAATTTCAATTTAATAAAGGTATTATTAAAACATACATTGTGAGAAATGTATGTTCCACACAATTCCTTCATGCTGTCCCAATACAACTCAATTAAGTTAAGTTTTTTACAAATTTAAGGGGATTGAACATAAAACTATTAAGTTGTCCCCTCAAAAAACCTTAAGAATTGTGTTGGCTCAAATCATATTAAATAAGTAGTTTGAACAAGAAGCAAAATTATTTAGTTTTAGTTAAAAAAAAGAAGCTCTGTTATAATATTTATTTATTTTTTTAAACCTAACTGTAGTATGGTACACAAAACATATTACTTTCAATGATAAAAACAGATGCACGGCTTAATATTTTTGTGGAAACTACAATTGATTCCTGGATGAAAAGAAAGAGAAACATAAGAGGAAAGAGATGTTCTGCAACAGTGAAGTGATAGTAAAGGCTTAAAAACTGAATATTGAAGTCTTCATGTTGTTGTCTAACATGAATATATTTCTTTAACACCAAATCTCAATGCCCCCGTCCTCTTTTTATTTTAAATCAAAGTGCTTTTCTGAGTGACGAGCAAGGATGACAGCATGTTTACTAAAGAGATATTCCAGCATGCCTCAATACTCACCAATGTGAGCTCATTGGCCGAAGCTCCATACTGTAGCAGCATATTGATGATGTGGGTGTGGCCTTGCTGTGCTGCTTGGTGAAGAGGAGTGTAACCATTCTATATGCAGAACCACAGAAAAAGTCCATTTACATGCAGAAAGCGATAAGCATGTCAAAATAACCTTCGACAGCTACAAACAGACTCACCTTTGTTTTGGCATTAGGCTTGGCTTGATTCTCTAACAGGAAGTTGGCCATCTTCATATTGCCATAATGACACGCCACATGCAGCGGAGTGTAGCCACTCTAATAGAACAAGAGAAAGTGTTACACACAAGTTACTCCCATAATTCCCACAAAGCATCATGATGAAAAAAGGTGGACGATACAATCAATGGAAACCCCACAAAACCTGAACCCTGACCTTGGTTTGGGCATCAATTTCTGCTCCATGGTTCAACAGCACTTCAGTAACACCTGCTTTGTCATCCTGTGCAGCGAGGTGCAGCGGCGTGAGACCGTTCTGTTTACAAACACAGATAGTGAGTCAAATGAGTCCTCGTTCTTCACACTGAGCTCGGTGTATGTGTCATATTAACACGGAAGCTTGTTTACCTTATTGCCCATGTTCACATTAGCTTGTTTGGTGAGCAGCAGAGATACGAGGTCCACACTGCCCTCCTGTGCGGCGAGGTGGAGTGGACTGATGCCCTGGCGGGTCACAGTGTTACACTCCGCTCCATATTCCAGCAACGTCGTCCCAATCTCCAACTGATTCTTCTTCGCTGCAATGTGGAGAGGTGTGTAGCCATTCTGTAGAGAAGAAGAGACGAATAATCAGACATTTTGAATTGAAGTATTATAAATGGATGCAATTATGTTTTTTAATTTTTTAATTTTAGTTTTTCTTTTTAGATTACACAAACCAAAGATGAAGTCAGATTGTGTGCAGCGTTTACTTTTTTCCCTAGACCTATTTTGAGCTGAGAGGTACAGTAAATAAATGAGTTTTTCTGGTCAACAGAAAAGATATTTAGAAAAACATACAGTAGGTACTCAAGCCTTTGTTGTTCCTCACTGATTCCATAAAATCCTTTCCCTTTTATGGACATCAATGTGGACCATCAACTACATTCAGGGTTCATACACATTTTAACTACTAAAATTCAATGACTTTTCCATGATTTTTCCAGGACTTTCAAGTAAATTTTCATGACCTAATGTTTCATGTAATGTCTACGTATATGTGGTAAAAAATAAGAAAAATGACGCATGTTCAAAGATATTACAGCATATCATAAAACATGCAACATTTAGTTTAAATAAATCTTCATATCTAAGTAATATTTGAGATATAATAATAATAATTGAGATAATGTTCACACAGCACTAATGATGTGTTTGGCCATGGACAGAGAAGAAGTAAAGACAACTAACCTATATTTAAGTATCCAGATATTTATACTTAAATATCTTAAATATATAATTTCCATGACTTTTCCAAAGCTTTGTGGGTTTTTCAGTTTTTCCAAAACTTTTCCAGGCCTAGAAAATGCCAGGTCAAAATTCCATGACTTTTTTTCAGGTTTTTCATGATCATATGAACCCTGTACATTCTAAAAATACATTCTTTTGTGTTCAGCAGAAAAACAAAACTCATTTGGAACAACTTAAGCAAATAGTTAGTAAATTTTCATGTTTACCCTGCCCACTTGTTAAAAGCCTGATTCAGTTTCTTTCTTCTGTTAAACATAAGAATGTTGACAAACTTTAGCCATTTGCTTCAACTGTATTACTGTGAATTGCCACCATTCTTTAAAATATCTTATTTTGTGTTCAACAGAAGGTTTGGAACCACTTGCGGAGAAGTGAATGGGGAGTAATTTTTTATCACTTACAAATTTGTGTTTTTTAATGATCTTGCTTTTATTAATTTGTTTGATAAATATGCGTCACAATATGATGACAAATGAACTTAGCAGATTTCAATATAACAATATAACCTGTCCAACAACTCCTCTGGTGCTTTGAGTAAGCTAATTATCCTTGGTACGCCTAAGTTACACTCTTAATAATTTGATTATGGTTTGAGATATGTATATCTTATTTCTTTTGATTTGTATTTATGTATACATATTATTATTATTATTATTAATTAATTTTTTGTTATGTATTTACTTTATTTTTTATTTTTTACAATTTTGATTTTATTTAAATATGTTTTTCTGTCATGTAATGTTTGTTTTGTATTATACTTTGTAGCGTATGTGTAACTAGCTGTACAATGAATATGTATTATTTGTATTTAGGTCACACAACATTAGTTCAAATTATTGTATTATGTATCCCCTGTTACTAATGTTAATAACAAATTTTTATAAACAAATAAAATAAATAAATAAATAAATAAATAAAAAAGCTTATTATCCTATTTTCTGCAGTTTATCGTCACTTAGCACAAGTCACTATTACAGTTAGAGTTTAGCTATTCACTGATAAACGGTACAGAATCCTCCAGATACCTAGTCTCGATAGGCTGGAGTGCGTGTTTATACCTTGGCAGCAGAATGAGGAGATGCTCCCTGGTCCAGCAGTAACAGAGCCACTCTCTGATTATCATAGTGAGCAGCCACATGCAGCGGTGTTAACCCATTCTACAACACAGAGCCCAGCACAGCACAAACATGCACACACACACATACACACAGGATGCATGCATGTATGCCAGTACATACAGTACATGAGTGTGCACACGGGAGGGTGAACACACACACGCACACACACACAGACACACCATGTAAAAGTTAGAGGGAAGAAACGGCAGCAAACCACGTTCAGCAAGCAGCAATGAGCTCACATATTCAGCTATTGAAAAATCTAATAGAAGACTAGAAAGATCCTAGTTGTGCTGTAAAATGAAATTCACTACCTGATTGCTTATTCCCAATCCCACATCCTGATCCTAACCCTACCCAAATACCTAATTCCAACCTTACCCTATTATAGTGGTGAATGTGGGGAGGCATAATCTGAAAGGGGTGTGCTTTTCGGCACTACACCGGAATATTAATTTTTCAGTTACGTGTTTGAGTAAAGCCGTTTTTTTTAACTACTCATGACATTCCTTTCAACTTTAACATAAATCCTTCCATATTTAAAATGAAACTATTTAGAGCATTTTTAAACTCACAATAACAAAAATGTGTCATGTATTTAATTAAATTAAATTCATGTTTATTTCTATAGCGCTTTTACAATGTTGATTTTGTCAAAGCAGCTTAACGTAGAAGTTCTAGTAAAGTTCAAATTTCAGGGTTGAAATCTCAGTATTTTCAGTTGAGTTCAATGCGATTAAACTTTTACTGCTGAAAGGTCAGACACTGAAGAGCAAATCCATCGATGAACAGCTCCACAAGTCCCAATCCAAGAACGCCAGTGGCGACAGTGGCAAGGTGAAAAAAAACTTCATTTGACAAAGTGAAGGGAAAAGACCTCGAGAAGTACCAGGCTCTGTTGGGCACGACCATTTTGCTTCTGGACAAGCTTGCTTTTTACTTAATTTTAAGACATATTTACAATTAAGGTTATTAGTTGACTTTGCTCAGAAAAGTGAGCAATCCCATTACTATTAGTTGACTTTACTTAAAAATAATGAGTTAACATGTAGAGTTAAAATTATAAAGTAAATGAACAAAATTATACAGTATGCCTAATTATAAAAAGTCAACTTAAAAGTTCCAAGTTGCAACAGCTTTACTCACTTTTTTGAAGTAAAGTCAACTTGACACTTTGCAGCCATAGGTTTACTCACTTTAAGTAAAGTAACTAATCGCTTTTAGAGTGTTTTTTATTTTTAGACAACACAATACCAATGTTTAGTAAAACTCCTTCGGTTTAGTCTCTTTAATCATCAGGGGTCGCCACGTGTTTACTAAACTTCAGAAGAGAAATTATTATTTGGTGGAATAAATCAAGATTTTCAATGACAATAAATGAAAACAGTAGCTGTTCGGGGTTTATATTGCTTCATCCTTTAATTTAGCACAAATGTTTTCAAACCTTTTTAGCATAAAACAAATATGATCATTAAACTGCTACCTATTAAATCCACTAAATCCAGAGAAACTGAAAAATTTCAAGCGCTCTCTAATTTTTTTCCATAGCTGTATATATAGAATGAAAACACCTTATACTGTACAAGATGAGTGTCTTTTCTTAACATAAATTAGGCTTCTGTGTGATTCTGTTATTTTTCAGGAAACACGTTACTGTAAGGTTGATTAAAAGAGCATGCTTTCTGACAAACAAACACTGACAAAATTACAGTGCTCATATAAACGAAACAATTTACACTTTACAATTACACAAAATGTATTGCTTATGACCTTATTATAAAGAGTTTAATTAATCATGTTCAACTTGCTTAAACTTGCTAAGCTAAATCTTTGTTAAAAATTAAATCAGGAAAGCTCTTCAGCTCTGTGAGTAAGCTCAGAAAAGCTAGTTATAAGCATGACATTAATACGTTGTAGTGAAAGAACAATGAGGAAGAAGTATCGGAAGGAAGGTTGACAAAGATTAACAAAGACAGATGAAGGCCCGGTCCCAAATCAATGTGCTTTGTTCACCCAAAAAACAAAAGAATATTCTATCATTATTTACTCACCCTTTACTTGTTCAAAACCTGTTTGAGTTTCTTTCTTCAGTTGAAAACAAATGAAGATATTTTGAAGAAAGCTGTAACCATTCACTTCCATAATACACAGTAAGTTTTCCTACAATGAAAGCCAATGCTTACATGTTTTCAGCTTTCTTCAAAATATCTTATCTTGTGTTCAACAGAAGAAAAAACTCATAAAGGTTTATAACCTTAAGTAAATAGTGAGTAAATATTCTTTTTTGGGTGAACTTCCCCTTTAAGGCATCATGGTTGGCTGCTTATTGTGGCCTAGTTCACCCCTGCTGGTAGATGTTGTAACTACACCATCTGGCTTTTCACAGTAATTCAGAGTATCCATGTATTCTGACCTTTTTGTGTGTGTAAACAACACAATTAAATAATTATGTTATAGCATGGTATATTTTACCAGCATCCCATCTTTTGGACTTTATCAAGAACAAGTGAATTCCACATCAAGCGCTTCATTTGGGACAGGACTAAGCGGACTTATGGAAAGCACAAGGGGACTCATTAAAATGCTACATCATTATAAAATGTGACCCGCCATGCATAAATGGGTATGTTTGAAGATGTGCTTGTACACGTTGTTGTGTGCAACGTAAATAAACCATGCATATGTTCACCAACCTTGCCTGCAGCATCTGGTGCAGCTTTCTTCTGCAGTAGAAGATTGGCCACTTCCAGATGCCCGTACTTTGCAGCCACATGCAGAGGAGTGAACCCTTTCTGTGGACGTATATGCAAGGATAAAAGAAATGGAAGAAAAAAAAAGAGTGAAAAAAAGACATTTTATGCAATTTAATTATGACTTTAGACTTGAACAATAACTATGAATGTAAATTGCACACGATGAGGTCAAGTGACCACCTAAAAATGCTTATATACAGTACATTTATGAGTTTTTGTAGTTATTTGAACCTTTTTCATTTTTTTTTCAGTTTTACCTTTCCTCTAGTCTTCAGTGTCACAAAATCCTTCAGAAATCATTTTAATATGTCCATTTGGTTATCAGAAAACGTATCAGTGGTGTAAAGTAACTAGTTACAAATACTCTACACTACTGTAATTGAGTAGTTTTTCTCAGAAATTGCAATTTACTGAGTAGTTTTAAAAATGTGGACTTTTACTTCCCCTTGAGTACATTTTTAGTGCAGTATCGGTACTTTTACTCCACTACTTTTCTTCAACCTGCAGTCACTAATTTCTTTCTTTCTTCTCTGTGGTCATTGTCTAAAGTAGAAAAATCAGTCCTGTGATTCCTGTCCAATTAAATCACACATAGAAAGCAAATCGCATCATACTGAACAACCTCAAGACATGGGCACTTTAGAAATGCAGCAAACCTTTTGGAAACATTAAAAATGTCCAAGAAGATGTCCAAAATCTTTACACGCAATGACCCAGAGACTTTTTATAGACTGCAGGTCACTGAAAATGATGGATGTTGACTGTATGATGACTGAAAACAGCCTTAAACAATCACTAAATGGAACGAATGAAGAATGGAAGGAAGGGCCAAATAAAAGAAGGACTGAACAAGGAATGGAATGGAAGGATCGAAGAACCAAATGAATGAAGGAAGAATTCAAGGAAGGACTAAACAAACTAAGGAAGGAAGGAGCGAACAAATGGACCTAATGTAGGAAGGAACAAAAATATGAACGAACGAATGAGTGAATAAAGGAAGGAGAGAACAAGCAAAATATGGAAGAAAGAATGAGCGAATAAATGAAGGGAGGAAAGTAGGAAGGACTAAATGAATGAAGGAAGAATTAAAGGAAGGACTGAACAAACTAAGGAAGGAAGGAACGAACAAACGAATGAATGAACAAAAGGACTTAATGTAGGAAGGAACAAAAATATGAACGAACGAACAAGTGAATGAAGGAAGGAGAGAACAAGCAAATAATTGAAGGAAGGTTCGAAGGAACGAATGAAAATAGGAAGATCCCTACACTACATATTGTTTGTGCAGGGATGTGTAAACGTAACATTCTGTAAACGCATCAACTTTTCTACAGCGTAATACTCACTACTCTTGAGTACTTTTAAAAGGGTTACTTTTAATCATACTTTGATTTACTACAGATACTTTTACTCTACTTGCACTACATTTTTGGGCAAATAATGGTACTTTTACTTGATTATGATTTTTCAGTACTCTTTCCACCACTGAAACCTATACTGTATTGTGAAAACTGTTGGAAACAGCTGTGGTGCTTAATATTCTTGTGGAAGCTAAACATATTTTTAACATTATACAATTTCTTTACTGTCAATTTAGTTTCATTAAATGCTTCCACTATGAATAAAAGTATTGAGTGTTTTTTTTATCTTTTGAATGGAGATCTGTGTCTGGGACATTTCTCAGCATCTCAACAGAAAGCCTAGGATGTTTAATGTTTTCAAGGCCTTTATGATGGGTATTGTCATTTCTGTGACGCTGACCAAAAGGAACACAGAAAGCCGTTCATAATATCTTCTTCAAAATTTCTCGATAGAACATACTCTTTACATAAAATTCTAATGATTTTTAACATACAAGAAGAGAAAAGTAACAAGTTTGACCCATCCAATATATTTTTGGTAAATGGCAAAAAATATCCAGACTGGTCTTGTGGTCCAGGGTCACGCATGTTCAGTGTGCTCTGAGACTATTCAACTGTACTGTAAGCAGTCAGACCTTAGTGGCTGCAGACAGTGAAGACCCTTGCTCCAGCAGAAGAGCTGCTATCTCCTGATGACCCTCACGGGCAGAGAGGTGGAGAGGGGTGTAGCCAGAGGTGGTGGCAGCATTAGGTAAAGCCCCCTTCTGAAGCAACTGCTGGACGATCTCCAGCTTCCCCAGACGACTGGCTATATGCAGAGCTGTTTGGTCATCCTGCGAATTATTGCAATGGAAATAGAAAGAGAAAGAAAGAGAGTTGTAATCGTGTGAGTGGAGGGATGTGGATAGTGGTTTATTCAAATGTAAGTTGAGGTGTGTCTATGTGTATGTGTGTGTGTGTGCATGCATCTCACCTTGGCTTTGATGTCCACTTTAGCACCATTCTGTAGCAGGTATCTGACAACATCAATCTGGCCGGCTCTAGCTGCCATGTGCAAAGCCGTTTCGCCTCTCTACAACACAACACAGCATTTGTGCGTGTGTTTTCATATAAGATGTTCAATGATTTTTGTGAAGAAAAAATCAATATATATACAGTTGAAGTCAAAATTTTAATTATTATCCCTCCTGTGATTTTTCACTTTTTAAAAGTACATCCCCAATGATGTTTAACAGAGCAAAGTTTTCATAGTATTTCCTAAAATATATTTTCTTCTGGAGAAAGTCTTACTTGTTTTATTTCAGCTAGGATAAAAGCAGTTTAGATTTTTTAAAAAACATTTTAAGGTGAATATTATTAGCCCCCCTTAAACAGTATTTTCTTTCAACTATCTACAGAACAAACCACTGTTATACAGAAATTGGGGGAAAAATATAATAATACATTTATAAAAAACAATGAATATTAAAATATCCCAAAAATTATTAGAGAAATATAAATTACAAAATAAAGAAAAGGTTAAAATGTTAAAGTGAAAGTCTTTAAAGAGTCTATTTTAAGCATAATAAAAATATTTCTTGTTTAATAATATGGCACTATGCTTTATATGGACCAGTATTGCATAAAAACCCTGGAGTGTTCCTACTTACTATAAGGCTTTTGAACTTTAATTTCTTTTACAACTATATTGTAATCAATGCTAATGGAATTATACACACCAAAAAACATTCCAGAAATAAACATTTCACAGCAAAACTGAAAGAGGAAGCATACCACGTTGGTGGTGTTGGGTGAGGCTCCGTGATGCGTGAGCTGCTTCACTATGTTTTCATGCCCCATGAATGCAGCAACATGGATGGGCGTCAACCCTGACTACAAATAAAAATGAAAATACAAAAAGCCATTAAATCAACAGCAAAAAAACATTTGTTTCATTGCATATTTTATTAGCATACTGTATGTGCTGAAACTGCAAACTTCCATTTCAAAACGTAACTTTTAGTGGAAATTTTTAGTGTTCATTTGATATTGAGTGCTATCAATAAATGTTCAATACTCATGTCTCTCATACCTCAGTGACCGCCTGCAGAGATGCTCCGTGTTTTAGCAACAGCTCCATCACCTTCACCCGGTTCTTCTTACAGGCGATATGAAGGGGTGTGAAACCGTTCTGTGGATGAAGACACAAACATGCTGTGCTTCACTGAGATTCCACCACACCCACACTTACCAGAACAAGGGAACCATGAAAACTCTCAGTGAACCCATGAGCACCACTGTTCAATTTATTCTATTTTATTTTAAAGGAATAATTCACCCAAAAATGAAAATGATGAAATGACCTCATCACTTATTCTGCCTTGTGTGGTTTTTAACATTTTGGAGTTTTTCTTCTGTTGAACATAAAAAGAAGATATTTTGAAGAATGCTGATTGCTCTCATATTGAAATCCGATGCAGTACTGTATATGTCAATACATGCAAATCACATACAGTTGAAGTCAGAATTATTAGCCCCCTTTATGTTTTTTAATTATTTTTCAAATATTTTCCAAATGATGTTTAACAGAGCAAGGAAATTTTTACAGTATGTCTGATAATATTTTTTCTTCTGGAGAAAGTCTTATTTGTTTTATTTTGGCTAGAATAAAAGCAGTTTTAATTTTTTAAAACTATTTTAAGGTCAAAATTATTAGCCCCTTTAAGCTATTTTTTTTTCAATAGTCTACAGAACAAACCACTGTTATACAATAACTTGCCTAATTACTCTTACCTGTCTAGTTAACCTAATTAACCCATTTAAGCCTTTAAAAGTCACTTTAAGCTGTATAGCGAAAAAATATATCTATAGTAAAATATAATTTACTGTCATCATAGCAAAGATAAAATAAATCAGTTATTAGAGATGAGTTATTAAAACTATGTTTAGAAATGAGCTGAAAAAATCTTCTCTCCGTTAAACAGAAATTGGGGGAAAAAATAAACAGGGGGGCTAATAATTCTGACTTCAACTGTATATGACATACTGTACAAGTTCTTGTTTGGACTTTATATATACAAAATATATAAAGATATACATCATATGTATAGATAAGCAACATATTCAGTACAGTATTTCAAAATATTGCAAAAATTGCTGTTTACATGTTTACTCAACCATCAGAAATACATATACAGTATGTTCAAATATATTAGAAATGATTTTATATATACAAATATATGGTCACATATCAGATTTATATTTAAAAAAAATTATTATTAGAAAGATTTATATTATACTTAATATTAATTAATATATAATAATTAATTTCTATCTGATCTTCACCCTCATCTGTTTTGATCCAGAAGAGATGCATTGATTTAAAAAGTACAGTATTTAATAAGGAAATAAAACTTTGCAAATGATTTTTGAGCCTAATAAAATATTGTAATTCCGAAGGGGTTAATTCTGATAATTGTCAGATTATAATGATATATTTAAATATATATTCATGCATTGCATCATAGCTTTTGGTGTCATTTTATTCCAATAATATTTTAACTCTTCATATGACACTCAATGAAATACTTATTGGAAAAACTATTGAAATGTTACTGAGAGTTATTTCAACACTTTTGAACTTTTCTGACAAATAAGAGCCTAATAATAAAGAAGGTAGATGCAGTAACAGTAAAAATAGCAACATTTAAACCTTTCCTTTTTTAAACATTTGCACTCTAAAAATACCTTCATGATGTTCCCTCTCTGGGTTTCTGTTCCTCTATTAACAAATATCACTGTATATGAGTGTAAAAGTGTATTTTATACAATATATATATAAATATATATAAAGATTTTGAATTCATTATGGGAGTTAAATTGCCATTTCAAGTTTCAGTACTATGTCAATATGCTCTGTTATCTCTTCACATCTTCTTTTCATTCACATACAGTATTATAAAATACACTTTTACACTCATAGACAGTGATATTTGTTAATAGAGGAACAGAAACCCAGAGAGGGAACATCATGAAGGTATTTTCAGAGTGTGAATGTGAGTGTATGGCTGTTTTGCACTCTCACCAGGGCTTTTGCATTCGGGTTGGCCTTCTTGTCTACAATGACTTTGGCCACTTTGTAATGTCCGCAGTGAGCAGCCACATGCAGAGCGGTCAGATAGTCGTTGGTGACATCATCCACAGGGGCATTGTGTTGGAGGAGCAGCTGGACGCAGTTCAGATGATCGCCTTGAGTCGCCATGTGCAGAGGAGACAGACCGTTCTACAGGAAACACAACATAACAACCCACATTTAACAACATTCATCATAAAACTTCAAAGCAGAGTGGCAGGTTCGTAAAATTTCAGTGCAAGGAAAAACGTATTATATTGCATCATATTTCATTTGAGAATTATATATTTTAAAATCAAGTCATCTAAAGTAAAAAAGTTACATAAAAAAGTTATACAAAACATATAATTAATATGACTGGCATTGTCAAGTAAAAAATTTTGACACTTACGGCCCAAACATAAACGCTATCGTCAGTGCAAAGAGGCCAGTGCCAATTTTAAAAATGAGCATTTGCTGTTTGTGACCTTGGACCACAAAACCAGTAATAATTGCCCATTTTAATCTGAATAAATAAGCTTTCCATTGATATATGTTATGTTAGGAATGGACAATATTAAGAAGGTATACAATTTTTAGAAAGAAATCTGATATTCTGAAGTTTAAAAAAATCTAAATACTGTGAAAATCACCTTTAAATTTGTCCAAATTAAGTTCTTACCAATGCACATTACTAATCAAACTTTGAGTTTTGATATATTTACAGTAGGAGATTTACAAAATGTCCTCATGTAAGATGATATTTTGTTAAGACTATATTGATTTTGTGTCATAAAATAAAATATATATATATTTTTGGCAATTGCCAAAAACATTCAGACGCCACATAAGACGTAAGTTTTGTGGTCAATAAATTAAAATAAACATGTAGACAATAGGCCTGTGTGATAATGACAAAAACATATATTTTTGGAAATTTCTTTCAATAATGATTATTTGAATATAAAAAAAACAGAAAATATGTGAAAAACGTAACTCACTCGATTTTAACTATTTTCTTTTTTACAAAATCAGTGTCACATTTGCAAACAAGCCCATGTGTTCGTATTCAAGAGAAAGTCCTTAACTATTGAATATCATACAGTATCTCAGAAATATATAAATGTATAAAAAAACTCACAAATTCATACAATGTTAGTTTTCTTTCATATATTGATTTATAAGGTCATTCTAAATGCATTCTAATAGGCTTCTTCATACAGTAAATACTTTTCGACCTTCAAGAAATCTTTTTTGTTTGTTTTATCCAAAAGCACCTAAAAATATCAAATGTACAAAGAGCACCAATTGTTAAGAAAGCTAACACTCAGAGTACAGGCTCTAATGCATCTGCATGAAAAATAATGCTAAGGGGATTGTAAGTGTGACAGAAAATCTCTTCAGCTTTGGCACCAAAACCAAAATCTATTGTGAAATATCAGATTCCTGTAATCAATAGCAAAGACAGAGTAACAAACAGGGCCTGATAAATATTTTGCCATTTCGGTAGAATATGTCCACAAGAGGGCAGTATTAGGCATGGTCAGAAATCTCACATTACAGTATTTAAAAAAAAAACTATTCTAAATTGAGGTCGGGTCTTACTTTTGTCTTAGACAAAATGGGAGCTCCCCTGTCCAGCAGCATCTCAACAACCTGCTCATGTCCACTGCGGGCCCCGCAATGCAGAGGGGTTAAACCGTCCTATACACAACACACAAGCAAAACACAAACAGATGAAATATTGTATAAAAAAAAAGCCTCCTCTGAGATCACACTCCTAAGAACAGCTGATACCACAGACAAACCTCAGCAGATCCAGATGCTCCACTGACACCGCATGCTGACCTCTTTCATATTTCTTGCAAAGCTATTCATTTTAGACAGTATAATATGCACTGTTTGTTACACTTCATTGGATTTTGCTTGACAGCACCCACACTGAAGTCTTATGAACAAATAATGATATTAAATTAATAAAAGATGATGAAACATTTATGATAACAAATAATATAATAATATAATAATATTATTTTTTCATATCTGGTCAGTGGTCACCAATATTTTGTGCCTTAAAAGATAATAAGAAACAAGGGTAACGCTTTACTTGATGAGGTTGTTCATAAGAAACAAGTCATAAAACCTTTATAATTATGGCATGACACATTTTATGCAGATTTTATGCATGCTTTGTTACGACAACTTAATGAACAAATTAATCATAATATGTTTTTATTGTCATGACAACTTGACTTTATCAAGACAACATCACTTGTCATAAATCTGTCATAAACATGACTGTCACAAAGCTTTCTTAATTATATCATGAAAATTATACCAGCGTCATTAATATTTTTCTTGACCTCAACTGCAGTGGTACAAATTGAATTTGTCATTAAAATGCCATTAAACGTCATTAAATATTAATAATACTGTTATTAAATTATTGACACTTGAGTACTGATACTTTTATTGAGAAACTTTAATGACAATTTAACTGTGTTCCACTGAAGAAAAAAGAAAAATTCATGACACAATTTTAATGGCTTCATGACAATAACATTTATGACAGATGAAGTCATGTTGTCTAGGTCTCAAGCCTTTTTCTCCAAGTACCACCTCAGAAAAAAATTGTCCCTCCAAGTACCACCATAATAACCGCTATTGAAGTACAGTAGCGTAGTAGGCCTAATCAAGCAGCTACAACGCTGCACAGCTCAAAAACAAGGCAGATTAATTCTTCTAATTAAGAATATTTATTATTGTCAGCCACTTAAAAGGTTTAGCCTGTTAAAATCAATTTACTGATCACATTGGTGTTATCGTATGTGTCAAAGGGTTAAAAGTGTGTTCATTTTTTTAACTTTAATTAGTCAGCGATTCCTCCGCGTACCACAGTGGTATGTGTAGTGGTAGTGGTATGCGTACCACAGTTTGAGAACCACTGGTCTAGGTAATGTCAAAAAGACATCTCATACAATATCATCTTTACATTTAAAATGACAAAACTGGGTGAATGACACTTATTAACAGTAGTCATAAGCATGCATGAAATCTCATTGCTATTCGTGACATACTGTATGTCATGTCATGCTTATCCGCTTGTTAAGTGTGACGTCACGCGAAGCGGCTTCCGGGTCCAAGCACTCTTTCAGACTGTATGAGGAGACTCATCAAATGGTAATAATAAACATTTACATAGCGATGTATTCTTTCGAAAATCATGATCGCAATATAAATATATATCCATGCTTAATATTCGATAGCCAGAAAGTGATTATTTTTTTATAAATTGTTAAAATGTTGGTATTTGTGATGCAGCAAGCCCAGAGACTGATGTATACACCATGATTTTATATAAAATTCACTTTAAAGTGTGATAGGACTAAAAAGGGGTCATAAACAAACATTTTCTCAATTCAAATGAGTAGCGGCTTGGACCCAGAAACAGTATTCCATACGTCACTGATACATCACGATAAAGGTGTCATGACAGCCTTATGAATACCCCCTTCAAGTAAAGTGTTACCGAAACTAGTTGCTGACATATTTAAAACTGCATAATACTTCCTGAAAGCTGATCTAATTTGTGTGGTAAAAGGTCATACAGTAGGTCGAGCTTCTATTTATAACTGCAAGAACATCCTAAGAAGCTGTCGGACATTTGGTGAAGATAGATAGCCACGGTGTTTGGTGGACACCATGGTGAAGATAATCAAAACACAGATTAATTCAGGTTATAAGCTTTTTAATCTTTTCTTTCTGTATATTTGACTATAATGACTTCTTATTTTATTATAGTTGATGTTCAGTAGAAGATCAGTTTCCATCGAAATATTACATTTATTGTTTATTAAATATATGATGTTTTTTTTCATGCGTGTTTGTTTGTTACCTTAGTCTTGGCTTCAATTTTGGATCCTCGGTCCAGCAGCAACTTCACCATGTTTCCATTGCCTCTCTTAGAAGCCACATGCAGCGGAGTGATGTCATTCTGTATGATTCGAGCCACACAAACACCCAGCAGGGACAGGAAAGGGAGAGTTACAATCACACTACAAATAGAATCAACCTAAATGGCATCACATATTACATTTGAGTATGCACATTACACAATAATGTGGATGGCATAGAAGATACATAGCGACTGTGCAAGTCTGACCCTCGAGTTGAAGCAGATTTGCTGTGTTTGTTTGGCCATGTGACAGTTTAAAGTGTTTAGCCGGGAGGACATTTGGCAGACGCGCAAAGACAAACACGCACGCATGTATTTGAGCATGTGTGCACATAAAAAAGCCTCAGGCAAATCGTTTAGCTCATTCATCAACACACTTATGGAGCATTTTAGACTCAAATCTGGTCAAATACTGCATGCTACAGTATAATAATGCAATACTGCCCTCATCTGACGCTCAATGGAACTACACACACATGGGAATTATTAAATGGGTCTAGTTGCTTTTAGAATGGAAATCAATGCATTTAAGTAATCTATTTAGAAGTGAGGACTGTGCATAAGGAAATTTAAAGGGATAGTTCACCCAATTATTTTTTTTTGGTTTATTCTCCATGTACATGTACTCAACCTCACTGAAATATGTTTGAAACCAGTAGCCACTAACATCCACAATAAGAAAAAAAGATTGATCTCAATAGCTACTAGTCTCCAACATTCTTCAAAATATCTTCTTTTGTGTTCAATTACAGAAAGAACAAATGGATGTATTATTAAAAAATAAATTGTATTATTTTTAGTAAACTATTGCAAAATATCCATAAATGAGCAGTTTTCCGTACTTTGCGATTCAGGCTTTTATTTTTCCCTGTTTATTTATGCTTTTGAATTGCATTATGGGACCTTGATCTTTCTTCCAACAACTCTTAACCTTGAAAAGTTGTACAAAGTGAACATTTTTAAGTTTAAAGTGATATATGGTCTGGGTTGGTGTTGCATATTATGCTACAAAAACCTTGTAATAAACTACCCTTTTATCAATAAACTGTACTTTTTCTGCTATTTCACAGACTTTTTTCTCTATATATTATTTATTAAACAATATATTATATCAAACATACTAAAATATCAATAAAACCACTTTCTTAAACTGTAGCGTTTCAACGTTTTCAACGTTATAAGTCAACAGAGTGGAGATCTACAGTACAGTATAATTAACAACCATAAATAAACCAATAATGGTTATTAACAGACATTTATTACAGTATGAAGGGCTGATTTTACCTTGAAATATGTTAACACTGGGCCACTGAAGATCTTACCCTTGCCATGAAGTCCACCGCTGCTCCTCTGTTTAACAGGAGTGTCGCTACGTTGATGTTTCCATAGTGTGCAGCAATGTGGAGAGGAGTGAAACCACTCTGATGAAAGAAGACAAAGAACA
The DNA here is from genome assembly GCA_903798035.1 of Danio albolineatus. Taxonomy (NCBI): domain Eukaryota; kingdom Metazoa; phylum Chordata; class Actinopteri; order Cypriniformes; family Danionidae; genus Danio; species Danio albolineatus. The sequence continues at coordinate 948,811 of CAIGQQ010032009.1, forward strand.
GAATGTTTACAAACTATTATTCATCAGTACATTTAGTTACATGTGCTTGCTTAGGCATATCTTAATGTAAATTTGGGACTGAAGACAGCAAATGCTCAAGACAACTGATCAAAATGATTAGAGAAATGAATGTGTAAAATTCCTTTACTACTAAGAACTGTTCTCTCATTAGTTCATTGTTTTCACATGATGTCACACCCTTGTTAGGCCATACAGTACATGTGGAGGGCAAAGTAAGGCTTTCTGGCGTTGAACATCATTCATTTTTAAAAGGCTTGCACTTAGTATTAACATCAAATTCAGTGTACATCTCAATGAGGATGCAAGGGTCAAAGATGAGAAGTCCCATTTTAGTGTCTGCATCAAATCAAATTTAAACTGGTTTTATTTTATTTACAATACAAATAAAAGGTCCAATAATTCAAATATCTTTTGTGAAAATATTGTCAAAGTATGAGAGAAACAATGTTTTTAGTGTCACTTGTTGTAACGGATTTATTTATGCATTAATCAATAATAATGATCTGACCTGTAGTTATTAAAATACTCAAAATCATTCAAGCTACTGTAGATTTTAATATATTTAAATGATTGATTTTTTTAAATGGGTAAAACCTAGTGCTTTTAAAAGAAAGTAGAAAATATTTGAAATGACTATTAGTAATAATTAAATAAATACATACATAAATACATACATATA
>CAIGQQ010032009.1:954510-1009696 GCA_903798035.1 Danio albolineatus
ATAATAATAATAATAATAATAATAATAATAATAATAATAATAATAATAATAATAATAATAATAATAATAATAATAATAATAATTTCATCAACTTCACGATGTTCTACCTTCCAAAACCACACAAGTTTGTGATGTGCAAGATAAAATGTCATCTAGCAATTTGATTTCTTGAGGGTGAGTAAATGATTTTGGGAACCAACCAACCCTTTAACATCTTTCATTTAGTGTACATAAAAAACATATAAATAAAAATCTGTAATAAACAATACTAAACCATCCAAACAAATGTAGGTTAGCCTTATATGTATCTTTATTTGAGAGAAAGAGGTGCGGGTTTAAACAATTTAAACAACTGCAGAAGTAATGATATTTTGATTGAATATTACAAAATTATAATGTATTAAAAGTGTATAAATAATTTACAATTAGATCAAAAACGTGTATTTTGAAATATGATGAATTTAGCGCCACGGTGGCGTAGTGAGCAGCACGTTCGCCTCACAGCAAGAAGGTCACTGGTTCGAGCCCCGGCTAGGTCAGTTGGCATTTCTGTGTGGAGTTTGCATGTTCTCCCCGTGGTTGCGTGGGTTTCCTCCGGGTGCTCCAGTTTCCCCACACAAGTCCAAAGACATGTGGTATAGGTGAATTGGGTAGGCTAAATTGTCCGTAGTGTATGAGTGTGAAAGCGTGTGTATGGATGTTTCCCAGAGATGGGTTGCGGCTGGAAGGGCATCCGCTGCATAAAAAATATGCTGGATAAGTTGGCGGTTGATTCTGCTGTGGCGACCCCAGATTAATAAAGGGACTAAGCTGACAAGAAAATGAATGAATGAATTTAGATTTAGAAAGCCACAGCCACAGCCATTTCACCCTGCTGCCTAAAACCGGTTACTCATAGGCTAATCAGAATTAAGCCTGGTCAGTACCTGGATGGGAGACCACGTGGGAAAACTAGGTTGCTGTTAAAAGTTGTGTTTGTGAGGGCAGCAGGGGCGCTCAACCTACGGTCTATGAGAGTCCTAATGCCCCGGTAAAGTGAAGGGGACACTATACTGTCAGTGAGCATCATCTTTCAGATGAGACGTTAAATCGAGGTCGTGACTCTCTGAGGTCATTAAAAATCCCATGGCACTTCTTGTTAAAACTAGGGGTGTAACCCCGGTGCCCTGGCCAAATGCCCTCCATTGGCCCTTAACCATCATGGCCTCCCAATAATCCCTATTCACTGAATTGGCTTTATCGCCGTCTCTCCACTCCACTAATAGCTGGTGTGTGGTGAGCGCACTGGCACTGTTGTCCTGTAGCTGCCGTCGCATCATCCAAGTGGAAACTGCACCCTGATGGTGGTGTGGAGAGACCCCCCACCCATGCCCCCAAATTTGTATAGCGCTTTTGGTTTATGGCCATACACAATAAATGCACTATGTAAATACATTACATTCAAAACTACAGCAGCCAAAATCACAACATGAAGTCAGAACTACAGAAATGCAAACCCAGTTAAGGCTTATCTGGCGCAGAAATACACACTGTATAAAATGCTGGCTTCCACAAAATTCCTTCATATTGTCCTAACACAAATTTTATTATATTAACTCAATCTTTTTACAAATTTAAGTGGCTTGAACATAAAACAATTAAGTTGTTTTTAAAGTCATTTTAAGTGCAGTAAATACAACAAATTGATTAAAAAAATAGGTAAAATTGGTATTTTTTTACCAGTGTTTACATATCAATGTACAGTGTTGGGCTCAGTTTAGGAAATATTATAATTACCGGCACCTCTGTAATGTAGGTGGCCTTCATAACTCACTGAGCTCAAGTTCAATCCCTGCTTTCTGTGTGTGTGTGTGTGTGTTTGGGTGTTTATTGGCTGGTCATCTAAAATAGCAACAGACTGAGGGTGTACTTGTGCTGCCCTGTAGAAAAGCAGGATGACCCGTCTCAGTGATCATGTGTTTATGTGGATATCAATTGCTAAAGTGTGTACCTGGCTCTGTGCGTTGACGTTTGCCCCATTGGTCACTAGTTCTCTCACCACTTCCGTCTGTCCCGCCAGAGAGGCGATGTGCAGCGCCGTGTTTCCTTTCTGGATTAGAGGAGATGGAGAAACAAGAGCAAGAGAGAATGAGTGGCATCTCTCCATTAATCTCACCACCACCTGTCTGTGTCACCCCATCCAACTGGGCTTTTGTGCCCACCACCATTCAGTCCCCTGTGCCAAAGAGGTGTTGTTTCCGCTGGCCTGTAATTTACCCCACACACACACACGCACACACACACACACTTCATTCCTGTGGAGCACTGGAGGCTTTTTATACCCGGTGTGAACGTGCTCACAGGAGCAGAGGACACCATGTGATATCAGACACAGATACAAACATCTCCTTAAGCTGTGTGTGTATGCTGGTTTTGGTGGTTTAAAAGGACAGCTTTTTGTACAATGACATGGGTATGACATAGTTGTACTCTATTATGGTGGTTTACGAGCACATGCTTGATGTCCTTGTAATTCAAAATGCTTCAAAATTATACTTCATGGGGTCTTTTGACATTCAGCTTTTGCCATAGGTGCCATAGGTGAGGGTTGGAACAGTTTTTACTGTATGAAAGTCATTACGCCGATGGAGTGTGTCCATGGAGTGAATCTATATTAAATCTATATCTTAAACGCTATTTCTCTATTTGTGTAAACGTGTGTGTCTTTTTTTTTTACATATTTATTTTCTTTTGTACAGACTGTATTTAAAGAGCCCCTATTATGCATTAAAAAGGGTCATATTTTAGTTTTGGGGGTCTCCAACAGCAGGCAAACATGCATGCATGGTCAAAAAACACTTTCATTGTCTAATAATCTGCATTTATTTTTACCTCATTACCCCAGCGACTCCTATATGAATCGTTCAGTGATTCATTTGTTCCAAAACCCCTCCTTAGCGCGATGCTAAACTGCGCTGATTGGACCGATGACCCAGTCTGTTGCGATTGGTCAACATCATTCAGTGCGAGAGAATGCCCACCACGGCTTATCAATATTGAAGTAGTCACATAGTGTGTGCGTGAGCATATCTGCTAACACTCCTTTTTCCCGGGAGTCGCCCGTATTTCAGACACCTCACCCCCGAAACTAACCCCCGGTCTCCCAGCATATTTCCAGCTCTACTCTTAACCAGAAGTAAAAACAGCGACACACATGCAGTATTAATGCTCACAGCGGCAAAAAGCTGAACCATTATGAAACAGGACCGCAGCACGTGTGTAGGAGAGCTGATGTAGCCATAGCAATGACAAACAGCATAGGAACACCAGTTCACAAACGCATTTTAATCTGTAAACAAAGCGGCACGCGTCCCGTTTACAACGTGCTTTTAGACGCGATATGAGAATACAAGTTAACTAGATACACTACAAGTGATTAAAAGTTACAAAACACAATTAAATACAAAATTTACAAGCTAAAGAAAACAACGAGGCAACCATTTTAATCACACTTACTCACACTTGTTGGATAGCAGGCCAGATTCACCGTAAGGCCACCGGAAAATGTCCCGGTGCTCCCTATGGCTAGTCCGTCCCTTCATACATTAATAGTCTTTTCAGATCCTTCCTTTAACAAACAGTCGACAAATCCTCTTTTGTAAGTGTGTTCCCGGGTCTGCGCACGCACAAATTGGCAGGGCTTATGTTTCGTATTCACGTCATGCCGAAACGGCTAAATACTTGTAATCACGGCGATTAGTTTTAAGGACATTGAGTCGACTCTTTTATAGATGAATCAATAGTTTTAAACACTGTGCACTTTCAGATTTAAGACTTAGCTGGACATTTCATTTCACTTAGAGCTGTGTTACACACGGCATGCAAGCTCATTTTCAAAAACCCATTATAGGGGCTCTTTAACTTATATATTTGTATAATAGTATATTGTTTTGGAGTATGTCATTGTATTTTGCACCTGGAGCCAGCACCTAATCTTTTCACTCATCATTGCAGATGTGTTGCTGATGATGTGACCACAAAACAATATGATTTGATTCGATGTAACCACTAATACTAATGCGTGTGCGTATGCGTGTGCATGTGTGTGTGTCAAACTGACCTTGGTTGCTGCATCTACATTGGCACCCAGTTTAAGCAGCTCCGCCACCACCTCCACATGGCCCTCTTTGGAAGCCAGATGCAATGCATTCAACCCATTCTGAAACATACAGCATAAGATTTGTTTATTAGCAGGAAGGATACTAATAGGTTGGATAGGATACCAGGTTGACCAATAACAGACTAATACAAATAACACTGAATTATATACCCACATATCATACAGTATGTACAGTGTAAATTGCTGCAAACAACTGCAGAACAGAATTTGATCTAAATGCAAAGGTTTCTTTTAAAAAGAGGCGTTATTTCTGAACAATGAAATGTCTGATGAAGGTCAGGAGACCAAAACATTTCGAATTCATTTTGGAGCAAGTATAAAAAAAAAAATAGTGTGCGGGATTACTTGTTTTGTCTGTCATGCTTTATATTAAGGTAGACTTCTCACCATTAACTATGATTTTTGCCTCAATAAACTCCTGGTTTGCTGCCTCTTAATAGTTGTTAGGGTAGTAGTTAGGTTTAGCCATTAGGCTGGATATGTAATGTAGAATGAGGGGTACTCTATAGGAATAAACAAACAGCCAATTCCTTAGTAATAATGGAAAATAATAAGCCAATAGTTCATATTGAGAATTTTTACGTAAATGAAGGTGTTACCGTAACTTCTTTAAATGACCTTTAAGCAAAATGTTATGAGAGATTCAAAACGACAGAACCATATCACTTACGCACAGAAACTCAATCATCAAGAAACATTGGTAAAAATAATGCTGATAGTGCAATAGTGCAAACTGATACATAATTTCCAGAACTGATTTATGAAAGCAAAGAGCAGTAGAACAGCATTTAAAACTGCATTATTATAATGTCTTTACTGTCACTTTTTTATTTCCAATGTTTTTATTTTGTTATTTTGACAGAACAGAAGAACTAAACTAAAATGTAAAACTAAACTAAAAACAATGCACATTCAGCACAATTCTTCAGCAGGAGTGTTCTCCACAAAAGTTAGAAAAGGTTGTCAAATAGTAAAGGATCTCTTATGACCCTTTAATATACAGTAAGATCTAAGTTTTTCCAATTGCATGTTATACATCTTAAATAAAGTGTATCTATGCTAGTCTATCCTCAGAATTAAACTCATGGCTAAGAGAGAACAAAAAGCAAATGCATCAGACTGGGATTTGATTAGTTTGTAGTCTTTAGTGCTAATTGCAAATATCGTTATCATCATAGTCGGAGCAATAGTTTGACCAAGCATTTTGGAAAAGGAGTCAAAAATTGATCCCCAGTGTTTTTTTTTCTTTCTTGTAAACTGAGTACTTATGGTGAATTCTAATATGCTGTTCATCGAGCAAAAAAAAGGATTGATTCACATGGGTCCTGCTCGATTGTTATTTGAATTAAATAACTGGCTTATACAAGTCATTCGTTCAAAAACAGAATATACAACACCCATATGAATCAATTCATTTATCCATTTAATGAACAGCACACCAAAATTCTTGCTCTCGATTTCTTTTTAGTATATTTTAACATGTATATACACTTTTCCATGTGTCAGATATAACATAAACCAACAAACAAACGAACAAACAAAACAAAAGGCTTCTCAGTATTTTACATCAGAGTACAATATCACCTTTTACTGATCATCTAGTAAAACATTCCCAAATCCACCATCTTTTAAAAACAACATAAAAGCTCCCCAAACTCTATCAGAAATTATGTATTTATTTCTTAATATACAAGTTATTTTTTTCCATTACCATGTTTGATACCATCTCTTTTAGCCAACAGCCTATATTTGGTGCATATATACTTTTCCAGTTTAAAGAAATAAGTCGTTTCGCTTGCAGAATACAGATATTCATAAATATGTGCTCCATCTTTTTTAACTTGATCTCTTTGGGATATAAATGAAATAGAAAAATTCAAGGAGACATTGGTATATCAACCTCAAGAATCTTATCTATAATTTCTTTCACACCTTTTAAAAAAAATTTGTATACCTTTACATTGATCCCCAGTATTTAGATTTCTGACATGACAAAAACAAGTGGTCTAGGGTGGCTATTACTGTCCACTTTTAATGAAATTATTGTATCACTGAAGAATAAATGTAAAAAAAAAAAAAAAAGAATGAAAAAGTGCTGATCCCACACTTTCAAACACAAAACAATCACCATCATAAAGATATATAGAGCACAATATGTGTATTTGAACATTGAATCTGCAGAACGACCATCAAACAGCATAAAAGTACTTTCTAATTTTACAATTTACAACCATCACTTCCAGTCATGAGACAGATATCATGACATCTTATCACATTGTAACAATAATGATCCATACCTGATTACAGATGTTAATATCGACACCAGTCTTCAAGTAATCGAGGACCTTCTCAAGGTTCCCTGCCCTCGCTGCCCGCAGGTAACTGGCATTGCTGTCCGACTGCAAAAAATGAGAGAAACATACAAAATCTGATTATCCCAATTTCAAGGTCGAAGGTCAAATCCAGCATAGACAACGTCAAATAAGCAAACCAAACACATGGTCAACTTCCTAAATCACTGAAATCAATAGAACTCATACCAGTTCCATCTTTAATAAGATCCATTTGTCTCTGCAATCACATCCAGTATAATAAAAGCTTCAGTCTACAAGTCCACGTCTACTATCCCACGACAGATCGTCAAAGTTGCACGAAACACCCCAAAAACACTGGCAGTCCAGACATCCCAGCTGAAGATCCAGCCGAAAACAGCTTGTGTGTCTCATCAAGAGATACAGAACAGAACACTAAATAATGGCTATTATTCTGACACCAGTTTCCTCCCACTTTCCCTCCTGATCTCACAGTCTCTCAGTCAGAACGAGTTTGCTCTTCTCGCTCGTATATTGCGAGCACGGTTTTAGGAAGAAAATGTGATGTGTGTGTGTGTGTGTGTGTGTGTGCGCGCGCCTCGTGAATGTGTCTTCTTTTGTCAGCCTCAGTTTGATTCAGGGACACTGCGTTTGACACAAGAGGACACACAGCAAAAATTCAATACAGCACACATAAACACACACACACACGGTTTTAAGAAGAATAGGACGGGGTTATCTCTGAGACACGCTCACATGGGGAATTCCTCCTCCAAATGAGAGGCTATATTTAGTTCACTAAACCCAGAACCATGTTCACCATCAATGTGTGTGTGTGTTTGTTGGCAAGAAGATCTGGAAAGAAAGACTCACTTTCCAAAAGTAACTCAAGAAGAGGTTTGTTGGTATAATATGGACATTATCTCAATGCATTTTTGTGTAGAGGTTGATAAAAAGCAGAGCGCAAAAGGAAGGAGAGATGTGTTTCTATAATGGTGTGTGTGTGCTTCCATATCCTAGTACAAGATTAACAGCTCATTATGAACTCTAAGCTCATTAGCCAGTCAATTAACTCGACCGATTCTGCAGGGAAAACGTCCATTGCGTCACCTTGGATTTATGAGGTTCTTATTATTGGGTTGAGATTTTCCCATATTCTTCTTTGTCGACAGCTTATTTGAATGATGTGTTTTGTAAAGTTGTGTGTTTGCACATTTTAGGACCATTTCAGTTCTACAAAGTAAAACTTAGGACCCCATCATACACCCAGCACGACAAGGCGCAAGACGTGTTTGGCACGATAAAGCGCAAGACGTGTTTGGCGCGTTTTAATGCTATTTTTAGACCAGCGCAACAGTAATTTTCACGTTTTGCGACACGTTGTTTAAATAGCAAATCTATTTGCGCCACTTTGTAGACAAGCTGGTCTATAAAGGAGGTGTGTTATGGTGCATTGTTAGCACGTTGCTATTTTGAGCAACTGAAATAGACTGTGCCATTGACCAACTGAAAGCTGATCTAATGTCCAGCGCAGAGCGCATTAGTTATGCTCCTATGCAGGTCCAAACACGCTGCTTAATACACACATGATGTACAGCAATACACAGATATCTTTACATATGAAAAAAGGATTAAAATGTCATAAAAATGATTATTTTCTACATAAATATATTGTACAAACCACTGCCTCCATGCCTTCTTTACCTCAGGGGGCATTTTCAGTTTACTCATGACAATTTGCATTTGTATAATATTATTATTATTATTATCAGTATTATTTATTTTATACATATTTATATTTGCTTTAATTAAAACAAGTTTAGATGTGTCCACCTGTCAGGTTTTAAATACATATGCATCACCATATGGGGCATAAGGACAGGATGTGTGTTTGGATATATAGTAACTCAGTTTTTTGACCACACTTATTATCATTCTTGTTCATTTATTAGTTTGCTGGAAATTAGAACTGAATTTAGATATAGTTTTGAAACGAATAAAACATTTTCCGTCCTTAAAATAGCAAAAGTGGATTCAGACACGTTAATGCTTTTGTGCCATGCACTTTAGATTTTGCTTCTAGATCGTTAAAGTAGAGACCTTGGATTTGTTTCTATAAGGTTTTGTTTGTAAACCAATCAGCACTTTTAATGCATACAAGAGGAGCAATCAGGATCCTCTCAGACGCCATGTTTACATTTCTGCCACGTTGAAATAAGTATTCAAGTACAGTAGGTGATCACTACAGTAGATCACTTAAATTACACGTCAATGCAGATGACTTACATTGATAATTTTTAAATAATTTCTTCAATGTTTAATAAAATGTGACGACTTTTCTTAAGAATGTGTTTGCTTTGTAAAATGTTTATTTGAATAAGTTAGCAGACTTTTAAATTAGTACTTCAATAAATAAAACCTTACAACTCCAATCTGAAAAATTATTATTAAAAGGTTTCGAAGGCTCGGTCTGCATTTGATCTGTTCCAGAAATCACCCGTTACAAATTTGAGAGGATTTGATATTGTATAGTTAAAAAACATTTAAGGTCTCTGTTATTTTTGTGCATCAAAATATGAAATATCTCAAAACTATTTGGGATACACACAGCACGTTATTTCTCCAAAGTGGTGAATTGCTATGTTTGTGTGTGTGTCTGTGTGTGTGTGTTCATGTTTGTGTGTTTGTTCCGTCGGTCACTTATACCCTCTGAAATATAAAATGAAAAAAGCACACACAAAAATGCCTTTGTTCAGAGGGTAATGCTTACAGTAAACAAATTATGCTCCACATGCACACAATGAAAAATTCTGAGAGAGAAGGGCATTTCATATACAGTACACCGTGTGTGTGTGTGTGTTTGTGTGTGCGTGTGTGTGCGTGTGCATGTGTGTTTCCTCCTATCTTTCAGTTAATGAGTTTTTCCAGCTTGTCACCCATAACTCCTTCCCTGGAGGATTGTGTTGGGGAAAATAACACCCATCCACACCCACATATAGTCAAAGAGAACATCTGTATTAAATAACATGAGTGCTGGGATCCTTATAGATCAGATCTGGGTTCAGACTGAGGCAGGAGTTGCCACTCAACAAGAATGACCTCGTGTCCCGTTATCACAGTGCCCTTGAACAAGACAATTAACCCCTCATTACTCTGATGGGATCGTACTGTATGTAGTATCATAAAAGCTTTGGATTTAAAACTCTGCTCAGTGAAAGTTTGGTGTTGGAAAGATTTTTTTGGTCCTGCTTTATATTCGGTGGTCTTAACTGATATATACTTACACCGAAAATAATCATTTGTTACAATCTATGTATTGTGTAAATATATGTGTTACATTGTACTTGTGATTGATTAAATACATCTGTAATTACACTGTTGTCCATCCCCTTACACCTTAACTCACCCTTAGTCCTACCCATACCATCAAATCTGTCCCTAACCCTATCCATATCCCACCTCAAGAGGGACAAATTTTTAAAGTATTTTGCGATACATTATGAACTGCAAGTGCATTGTATTTATTTATTTTTGATACATTGATTCATTGTAGTTATGGCCACCTAACATATGGACAGATCCAATTTAAAGTACAAATGTACTGCATTATTGAGAAATATCATTGCATATTATCAGTATGAATTTTATATTATAATTATAATCATAATTGGCATTGCAGGTGTTAAGTGTCATATGATCCTTTATTTGTCATATGAAATCATTTTTTGTGTGTAAACCATTTTTATCAGTGTTGAAAAACAGAGCTGAAGAACATGTATTTGTCTAGCATCCTTGCTGAATAAGAATATTAACTATTAACTATTTTAATATTAAATAAAAAAAATGTACATTTAAATCCTTGCTGACCTCAAACGTTTGAACAGTAGTTGCAATATTTACAATACAGGACACAACATACATTAGGCTGCTATCTAGGATTCATATAATGCACATCATCCACATGCAAACATCCATATATAACCTATAATGTATATAACATAAACAACCCCAGCATCAAAGAACACCCACAACCTCCATAAAACATGAACGTTTGACACTAAACTTTACATTACCTTGAGACTGTTCATAACGCCAACACAATCATCCCTCGACATTTGACAGCATTTACAACTTTATCTTCATCTGAACAGATGCTATTTTATCTTTGCATCTGCCTGGAGTTGCACAAAAACAATACGTGCATTGGTCACCACAGAAGATAAAGATTTTCTCAATAAGTGAAGCACAAAGGTGGGAGGTTGTGTGAGGAACTACAGAAAAATGTCATATGTACAGTGTGTCTAAACACAAACTCAAAAAGGTACAGTTTTTATTTACCCATTCAATCATTTTCCTCCGGCTTAGTCTCTATTTCAGGGGTCGCCGCAGTGGAATGAACCGCCAACTATTCCAGTATATGTTTTACGCAGCGGATGCCCTTCCATCTACAAGCCAGTACTGGGAAACACCCATACACACTCACACACACACTTATTTAGTTCAAGCAATCACTTTTTGTTGCACTTTTGATGGTTTAATGGTTTCTATCGTCAACATTTTTTAAGTCCCTTTAGATTAAAGTGTCTGCTAACAATATTTTTATGAAAACATTTCGTTTTTTAACATAAACATTTTATTTAAAATACACAGGTGTCACATTCAGTTTTGCCTTCTGTATTTGTCTTTAATCTCTGTCCAAGGGCTTCCTTTCAGATTTCAAGGTTTCCTTTCAGATTCTGATTGAGTTCACCTTTGCCTTGTTTGGTTTTGCATCGTGCACCTGTGTGCTTGTTCCTGGTAATGTCTTTAAATATGTTATATTCCATTTACCTTTTTCAGTAACCTGTTAATCTTAAATGTTGCCATATACTATATATTAGGGCTGAACAATAAATCGACATAAAATCATATTTGTGATTTAGCTGCAATTGTCTTGCACATCATATGAGGAAAATACGGTGATGTGATGAGAAGTAAATCTCCTCAGAAGGCCAGAGAGCGCTCGAGTCGCACAGAACAACTGGGTATGATTAGAAATCAAATAAACACCAGTCTATGGGAATTCCACATAGCATTTGTAGGATAAACAGAAAATTAAACTGCTTTTATTTGATACAATTGGATTAATAAACAAATGACCACGTCAATGTGTGGTTTATCTGCGTTCTAATTTTACTAATAATAAGTGTAATGATGCAATGTCTTTGTCACTGCTTATCAGAATGTAATTATGAAATACATTGCGTGCCTTATTCTGTAGAAGAAAACACATCATTTCACAGAGGGACTTGTGAAACACATGACTGTAAAAGTAGTTTTAAATAAAAATGTCATTATAATGGTTTTTGGCTTAACATTAGCAACGTTTACTACAACGGTCCATAGCTCCCTGAGAAGCTACGCAACCAGCTATCAATCAAGGTTATTATAGTTAACAAAAACGAACGAAAAAACAAAAACTAAAACTAACCTAAAACTAACTTAACTAACAAAAACTAACTTGAAAACAGTTTCGTTAACTGAAACAAAAATAAAAACGCAAGTTTCTTTTTTTTACTAGAATTAACTGAAACTGTATTGTGCACATACAAACTAACTAAAATTATAGCAAAAACATCCTTCATTTTCATTAACTGAAACAGTTAATGCAGTTTAGTAAACTGAAACAAAAATAAAAACGCAAAAACATCCTTCATTTTCATCTTTGTAAATGTATTGCATGTATTGCGTACCTGTAACAAACTGTTCAGATCATGTTGATGTTTTAAGTGACTGAAATTATGATTGCTAACTACATATTTTTGGCATGTTGAGTATTAACATGAGAGGATTGTGATATAATATTCGGTTTGCATTAAAGATCTGACCTTTCCATCACTACTGTGTATCTAAAATCAGAAGCACCCTTGTGGGTATTCTACTATAAACATACATTATCTGATCCTGACATAAAAACATAAATACAGTGAGTGAACAGTATTTCATCTCAAAAATGTCTAAAATGCACTGATGGTTGATTTTCGTGAGTTGTTCTGTAAAGGAAAATGTCATTCATTTGGTTCCCAGATTTTATTTCTTAATTAAAAATACTTTACACCATACAAACCCTGTCATTGTCCTTGTCCTCAGCCCAACTGAACCTACAGCTTTAATAGTTTTAAAAACTGTTTAGAAGAAAAAAAAACTTTAGAAAAAGCAAGCTTAAGTTGCTATGATTCACATCAATTGATAAAACATGACATTATCATGACATTTTAAATAAATTCTACAAATAAATACTACAGATATATAATACAAAATACATTCGCAATTGTTTCAGTCAGTCCTGTCACATTTGCATTAAATTTAACATAAAACGCATGCAATACACGTTTAGGGATATGACTCGGAAGTGACATTTGATGAAAGAGAAGCTAGTGATCAAAGAGGCATTCTATTATTGGATTGTATGACTTTATGCTTGTTTTTATACGGTTTTTTTTGGAGGACGACAAGCTTAAGTCAGGCCCAGTCACATTTTGGAACAAGAGTCAGGCCCTGTCACAAGTGAAAATGTATGTTCCTGGTAGAATGTCCCCTTGCACACATTGTACTTAGGGCTGCTATTTTGTGGGATATTGTATTGAATATTGTATTTGAGGAAGGGTAGATGGTAGTGGTAGATGATAGTGGTCATGTGTCCTCTGAATACATGTTTTTAAAAAAAGTATCTTTGGTTGAGTTTTAAATATGCAATATTTATTTTGATGATTTTGAATCTTGCACCTAAAAAACATCACAATTTACAAAAAAAATAATAATAATAAATAACTAATATACTTAAATAATAATAAAAATTTGTAAATCTGCCTCCAAAAAATAATAAAAATGAACTGAATTTAAAACAAAAAGTCAAAACAAAATAAAAACTAATGTAAAAACCTTGTCAATATTGCAGAATGATTATTTGCAACATAGACTGCAATATAGTTTTTAATGTTCCTTGTTGTTAAGTGGTTTCTAAAACATTCTTGGAGGTGATTGTTTTCTCACTCAGAAAAAAGAGAGACAACCCTGATTTCCATACAATTTAACTATTTATTTTTCCACATTTTTGAAAAAAATAAAAAAACAGAAATGTAAAATTACTATTTAAAAAATCAAATGAATGTTTACTTTCGACACTAGTGGCAACAACCTGTGTGTCAAATGTTGAGCTCTGAATCTGTATAAACGCTCCTGTTGTATAATTCATCGCAAACATGGAAATATGAAAGGTCTCTCTCTGTTTTAAAATAGTAGGTATCAATATTTCAGTGTGGGAAATTCTGTGAACACTCTATGCATGTACAGTGTGCACAGTACAGTGGAAATACTCTGTGCTGCCTCACAAACACACACCCAGCGGAGTTACATAAGACCTTCTCTAGGGTACAGCTGTTATTAAAACTTCAGAGATACGCAGGACTAAAAGAAGGACACATTGAGAGAAGAGAAAAGGTCATAGATGATAACAAATGATGTGACACTGCGTCTGAAAACAAAATGTTAATGTCCATACAGAGAGAGAGAGAGAGAGAGCATTGAAATAGTTGACCCAATAATGCCCTACAGTCTTTGCCTCTATGTCTCAGTGTCTCTTTAGTTCCTGGATAAGCAGTGAGCTCAAATACTGCATCATCTGCAAAAAAACAAAGCTAGCCGTCAGTGTGGCTGGAGACAGGATGACTACACACACACACATACTGTACACACACTCCTGTCCTCTGAAAAGACAACATCAGCACCACTATATGTTACAGTATTTAAAATAATGTAAAAGCACATGCTGTGGTTAACAGGCAAAAAGGGCCAATTGTAGTGGTCAGATTCATTTCCACAAGTGTCAGTTATTTCCAAAGTTGAAGGTATTTAGATTAATAATTGATCAACCATTCCCTATTTTTTTTGCATCTTTTCAAGAGATAATGGGTGTTATTCACAACACTGTAAAAAATAAATCCTTAAAATTTACGGTTAAAAAACAGCAGTTGTGGTTACAGTATTTCACCGTTAAAAATATGGTACAAACTGTAAAATTAATTTCAAATTTTTACAGTAAACTACCGCATTTTATTAGTTTATAGAGGTAATATGTCAGTATTTTGAATTATCAACATCTACGCATTTTCTGTTACACAGATAGACACCGTTAACACAGCCATATGCAGGTGGTGATGAGAAAATTACATAATGAACCAATGCTCATCACAAACAACTTTTCCCACAAGCAGAAAAGAGTATAGAAGGTGCTCTGTGTCATTCACACAGCTACTAAACACCAGTATGGTAACACGCATAAAATTAAAGTCATAAAATGTAATGTAATGTAAAGGTAATGTGTATTTGTATAGCACGTTTATTGTGTATGGCCATACACCCAAAGCGCTTCACAATCATGAGGGGGGTCTCTCCACACCACCACCAGTGTGCAGCATCCACTTGGATGATGCGACAGCAGCCACAGGACGCTCAACACACACCAGCTATAGGTGGAGAGGAGAGATAGTTATACAGCTAGTTCAGTGGATGGGGATGATTGGCAGGCCATGATAGTCCCCCCAAGTGGGAATTTGGCCAGGACACCACTCTTTACTCTTTACGAGAAGTGCCATGGGATTTTTAATGACCACAGAGAGTCAAACCTCGGTTCAACTTCTCATCCGAAAGACGACGCCCACTGACAATATAGTGTCCCCTTCACTTTTACTGGGGCATTAGGACTCACACAGACCACAGGTTGAGCGCCCCCTGCTGGCTTTACTAACGCCACTTTGCAACCTAGTTTTCCCATGTGGTCTCCCATCCAGGTACTGACCAGGCTCAGCCCTGCTTAGCTTCAGTGAGTAACCGGTCTTAGGCTGCAGGGTGATATAGCTGTGGCTGTGACATTGTTTATCAACATTAGATGTAACATAAATCTCTAATGTCCATAATTGATGGGGAAACAACTAAAAAGATCCATAGTAATGTCAACCAAAAACATAAAATGTGCCATGCAGGGAATTCTGGAAAAGTCAATTTACGGTTATTCTCTGTATATATTATGGAAACATACTGTTAACCAGGATACACTTTTTTTACTGTATCATTTTTACAATTTTTAAAACGTAAAAGTACATTCTCTTTGTGGCTTAAGTGGCTAATCGCACAGAATGTATTTTTGTATGTAAAAATGCAAATTTTTTAGAATTGTTGATTTTTTTAAGCACCTCCTCCGCCTTGTTAATTTCAAATAAAACAATTGTCATGCCAAACTTGCTACAGTAAAGAGAAGCTTGTAATGCTTGCCCCACCTCTGAGTTCTTCTGATTGGTCCACTGCTTTGTAACAGATAAAAATAAGAAGCATTGCATGTAAAAGTTGAAATGAGTTTCACTAAAGAGGCACTCTTTTACAAGATGCTAGAAGCGTAATGATGATGCAAGCACGTCCATCAACCTTGTTTACATACAATGGCAAATGGTGCATTGGAATGGATGGAAAAACGCATTTTGTGCGAATGGCTCCTTGTACTCAATGTTAAGAAGTGAAGTCACCTTAAATATATTTTTCCATACATATTAAGAGTAAGAAAAGCTACATTACATCTTGAGCTGCAAGGTGTCTTTAAATGACAATGCAGATGTACTGTAGTTGGTTGGTAAAAGGTCTGTGATCTGTGTCTGTAAAAAAAGTCTTTATTGTTTTTTAACTGGGTTTGGCTGTAGCACACTTGGCATATTGCCAAAAATTGACAAGCATTTGAAAACAGAAGGGTTGTGTGGAAAGCCTTTATTTGGAGATGGCTTAGGCCTGTTTTGATGCAGATTTTACACATGGCCGATCATTTAAAATACTCCAAATTCACTCAAATTAGAATTAACAGTATGTTGTAGTGTAAAATGTGTGAAATGTTCAAATAATAAATAAAAACAATCTACAAAATGAATTGTAAATAAGACCAAGTGTTCCTAAAGGATCAAAGTTTTGCCGTGATACTGTATATTACAAATCCATAATGTAAACTTTGAATGCAATGGTTCTCTGTCTGCTACCTAATCCATTCTGGAGCAGTTTGACAGAAGTATAAATGCAACATGAACCAAAGATATCTAAACAAACCAAAAAAAAAAACAGCACATGATATCACAAGGTGCACTATACGCAAACAAACTTGGGTTTTAGCCATGACTTTTCTCAATAAAGTACAATACAGGTGTCAGAAACACATATTCTTGAAGAATGATCACACACATACTTTGATTACTTCACAGGTTCTCAGCTGATAAAAATACCATTTCATCTTTGCACATATAAAAAACATGTTTAAATCAGCACACAGAAATGTGTTCTCACGCAGCAAGTTGTGACGCAAAATATATATATATTTCAAATATGACATTGTAAATGCTTTAAGCAAACATTTTTGATTAATACCAAAAGAACCACAAGAACCGAACTTTAAGTATGAGCACAGCCTTAAGCACGCATGCACACACACACAACTATGTAAAAAATGAAATATTACTGCAAAATTAAAGGTATAGAAGATACATTGAATGTTTAATTATGGTTACCATATACTTTCAAAGTAGGAAAAAAGAAATATTAAATCAATGGTTACCGGTCTCCATTCATTTATTGATTTATTTTCCTTTTGCTTAGTCCTTTATTTATCAGAGGTCGCCACAGAGGAATGAACCGCCAACTATTCCAGCATATCTTTTACACAGCAGATGACATTCCAGCCACAACCCAGTACTGGGAAACAAATATACACTCTCACATTCACACACATACTCATACACTATGGCCATAGACTGTAAAAAATATGGACGTAGTATCCGTGACGTCACCCATAGGTTTCTGATGAACCCAAAAGAAGCTACTAGTAGGCGTGGCCAATCGTCGCCATTTTGTTCGCGCGTCATCGCACCAACCGAGGCATACCAAACAAGGGCAAAGAGGCGGAGCGTGGGCGGAGCGTGAGGGGAGCTACGGGACGCATGCTGGCATTGGAAGAAAGTGTGAATTACATCCAAATACTTCAGATATAGTCTGTGTTAGTAAATGCAGGGCTATTTAGGAAATCCAGGCAGAACACTGTATGACAACGCTTCAGATGACGATTTTATAGCCTACAGCTGATCAATCTGTCAGATTCTGGAGTGCATTAGAGTTCTGAAGAACATTATAAATCATAAATTATCCTAAATAAAGCAATTACATTTATAGAGATGGTATAAGTATATAATTTCACTCACCTGGGAAACGGAGACCACGTGAATGGTTTGTAAGCACAATTAAGCGCACACAGCATGCCATATTATCTGATAATGGTAGGAAATAATTCCAAAAGGCAACTGACTGTGTAAAGCCACATAAAACAACACAAAAACACGATGAATCAGGCGGAATCAGCTGAGGTGACGTGACGGCGACTAGCTGGACTAGCTGTCACTCAAGTGGCCACGCCCTTAATTATGCAAACTTAATTTAGCTTAATATAAAGGAAACGAATGAGTTATAAAAAAATTCACCCCCCTCACAGTTGTCATGAAGGGTAATATAAGCTATATGAACCAAAATCGTTCTTTGTACCAGGCTGTAAACACCTTTTTTTCTGCTGTAAAATTGGCCATTTCACCAGTGGGCTCATTGGAGATTTGCTCTATTATGGAGCCAGGACAGCCAGGACTAGCGGAATTTTCGATGAATTGCAAGTCTTAGTTACTTCCGTATTGGCTTCCAGAGGGAGAGCGGGAGGTTGCCGCTTGACTATGGCCAAAAACATTTACCAATTCACATACAGCGCATGTCTTTGGACTGTGAGGGAAACCAGAGCACCCAGAGGAAACCCAAGCGGACATGGGGAGAACATGCAAATTCCACACATAAATGCCAACTGGCCCAGCCAGGACTCAAACCAACAACCTTCTTTCTGTGAGGCGACAGTGCTAACTACTGAGCCACCACGCCACCCCTACCAGTATCCAACATTCTTCAAAATATCTACTCCAAATTTGGATGAGTAAATGACAGAATTTGCATTGTTGAATGAACCATACCTTTAAACACACATTAGTACAAACCCATGACTGCAACATCTCTCTAATCTCAGCACCACAATAAAACTGAAACCAAACACACACCAAATCACAACAACTTAATTATGCAATCATTATAATAACCTTTCAGGTAAATTACACATATTAAGTGGTCTGGAACAATAGTGAGTGCAGCAAAGACACCAGGACACTCTGTGCTTGTGTTACCATGCCTGTATAGCACACACACGCACACCAAGGTCAGTAAAAATCACTAGAGCAAAGGTAGAGTTAGAGCACCTGGTTAAAATGCATCCAAATTATGCTTAAAAATACTAACAAACATGCAGCAAATCTGATTTCCGACTTCACAAACACTGTTTTATTCTCTGATATATGAGGACATTTCATCTGTGCAGGATTCTGCAATCCAGAATCTGGAAATATGAGACCATTAGATCAAACTTTAGCCTGCGGAGGAGTTTAAAATGACAAACGACGTCAAACACATTACGAATTCAAGAACAGATAAAAGGTTTGAACACAAAATCGGAGTCAATTGAGGGGAGATCCAGAACAAGAGCATTTCAGCATCTTATACATGACACCAAGCATCTTCAACCAACAACCCTCACTTTCCCAACCATTCCCAACACGCCTGTTTAAAAACAACACACACTTCCCAACCATTCCCAATCATGTTTATCTAGTACTTACGGGCGAAAAACAGTCAGCAGCCTCTTCCACCGCCATTTTTCCTGCAGTCCCACAGAAACCCGATCACTTTCTTCTCTAGCTCTGCGGCCAGCAAGGTGCCATTCAGTCATGTGACGTGTGAAAAAAATGCACAGGCAGCAGGATGCTCAAAGACACACTTCCAACTGATATGTGTGTGTGAGCGAGAGAGAGAGAGAGAGAGAGAGAGAGAGAATTTGGATACAAGGATACACCTCTATCCAGGACCACAGTAAAGTCACTTTGACTCCAACCTTCTCCGTTCTTCCTTTCTCTTTCAAAACTTGACCTCTCCTTCAGATAAATCCATGTCTTCTTTTTCCCGCCAAAACAAAATTCTCTCACTCTCTGTCTTTCACGCCATCCAATAGGAACCAGTGCCAATCTTCATGCTTTTCATTTCCGTCATGATTTTATGTTCCCTCTCTCTCTTCCAGTCACGCACTCTGCACACAGAAGGTGGGGGTCTTTTGAATAGTGATATGAGGTGCTAAAGGGCTCCAAATATAGCAGCTGAATCCAATGCATTTGCTAATAGGACGTTGCACAGTCTCCTCCTCCCTGCAAACCTTCATTTGCATTGTCTGAGTGCTTATCTACTCCATTTTTGACAAAAAGAGTGTGTGTGTGTGTGTGTGTGTGTGTGTGTGTGTGTGTGTTTAGTACTGCAGGGGGTTGGTTTATTAAGATGAATGCAGAGTTCATGGTGCTGCTTAAAAGTGGATTAAGGGTGTATTTAGGGGGGTATTGGGGTCACCGCGCCATCCCGTAAACACGCACCCAGATGTACCGATAACAAAGGGATGAAGCGTGTCACCCATTATGCTGTTGTTTACACACTGTGCGCTCTTTGTGTATCTTGGTGATCTGTTGAATGTACCACTGGGTGTTTGTTATTTTCCGTTGTGTATCTTTGGTTTTGTGCTCATGTGTTTATGGAAAGTGGGAGGTGACTAGAACTGAGTGTGTATGTGTGTGCGTGTGTGTGCGTGTGCGTGTGTGTGTGACTGAGTGAGAGACAGACACATACTGGGTGAACATATGGAGAGCTAACTGGTAGACTATTTGATTTTATAACAAATTATTCATGATTTTTATAACAAATATTAGTGAGTTTTGCAGTATATACAATAAAGCTGTCATCAAGAGAGGTTTGGATATTTTAGATACTTACTAGTAAAAAAAAGTAATACTAACAATCTCTTAATAAAGAAAATATTCAATGAAAATGCTAAATTACTAATTAAAAGGGCATCCGCTGCGTAAAACACATGCTGGATAAGTTGGCAGTTCATTCCGCTGTGGCGACCCCTGATTAATAAAGGCACTAAGCCAAAAAGAAAATGAATGAATGAAAAAAAATGAAATCGTAGGTTTTTTTTATTTGAGCAAAACCAAAGGGACAAATTAGGCTAACATATTTAAATAGACCATTTCAATGTGGTCATGCCATTGACCCATGAACATTTCCTGCTTGTTATCAAACTAACTGTAACAAGAGGCAATTGAATCATAACTTCATGTTAAAACAGTTATCATAACATTATTTATCAATATGTGGACATTTTTGGATTCTCAGAAGCTGTAGAAATAAAAAAAAAATGTAAAACAGGTTGGGACCATTGTTTTTGTTTACATCCTTCAAAATGGTCTATAGTGGTCCATTAGTTAATGTATTTAATAATATGAACAAACAATTAGTAATACACTTATTATGGTATTTATTCATCTTTGTTAATGTTATTGAAGTTAAACCAGCTCCTGTTACTTCATTTTACCTCTCTTTGCATTAATATTAACAATTAGCCCAACTTTCAGTTTTAATAATGCATTGTTGAACTATGATTAATAAACTTCAAAGATTATTCATACTTAGTTAATGTTATTTAAGGCATTAACCAATGGACTATTATTCTAAAGTTACTCAGATTAGCAGATACATGGAGTACAGTCAGTAGCAATAGAGTAAACATAAAAAAAAAGATTTAAAAAAGCAAGAAAGTACTAAAATTAACCTAAGCACAGAAACAGGGAAGACAAAAAAATGTAACAGAAAAAAAAGAGAAAAAGGTCACACTTTATTTTGATTGTCAGTTAATTTTGCGTAACATTGCATCTACATGGCAACTAATTCTCACTAGATTATAAGTAGACTGTTAGGTTTGGGGTTAGGGTTGTGGTTAGTGTAAATTGAAATTGTACTTGCAAAGTTTCTTATAGTCAGTTAAATGTCTGTTGAAGGAGCAGTATCAGCAGATATTAAGCATAAAATCTACTAATACTCAAATAGACCATCAAAATAAAGTGTAACCAAAGTGTAAGCAAATAAACATAATGGTTGCATTTAAATATATGGATATGGTAAGGTGTACTGTATGTTTAATGTATTTATTTTCCATATTTGCTCTATCTAGCTGAGGATCAGTAATTTTTCATGCTATGATTTTTAGGAGGGAGATATGGAAGTTTTATTCAGCAATAATATATAAAATAATAAAAACAATATTAAAGGTTGTTAATAAAAATTTTAAATAGAGCCTTTTAATTTTTAAATAAAAATCTCCTAAAAAAAACGGATCACAATTTTGAAAACAAACCTTGAAATTAGGTTTTCAACATGAAATGTTTCTTGTAATGCAAATCAGATTATTAGAATGATTTATGAAGTATCTTGTAACACTGGAGACTGGAGTATTAATGCTAAAAATGACAATCACAAGAATTTTCACAAGAATTTTAAAAAGTGCATTAAAATAGATAACAGATCTATTTTCTCAGAAATTTTAAAGTGCATTATTTTATAATAATACTCTAGAATTAATTCATTCATTTCTTTTTGGCTTAGTCCCTTTATTAATCTGGGGTCACAACAGCGTAATGACCTATCCAGCACGTTTTACGCAGAGGATGCCCTTCCAGCTGCACACCCAAACACTCCCATCCACACACATACACTAAAGACAATTTAGCTTTCCCAATTCACCCATAGCAAAAGTCTTTGGACTTGTGGGGGAAACCGAGCACCTGCAGAAAACCCATGACAACACGAAAACAACATGCAAACTCCACACAGAAATGCCAACTGACCCAGCCAAAGCTTGAACCAGGGACCTTCTTTCTGTGAGGCGACAGCCCTACCCACTGTGCCACTGCACTACCCACCCTATAATTCATTCATTTTCTTTTCGGCTTTGTCCCTTTATTAAAAACAGGGGTTGCCACAGCGGAATGAACCGCCAACTTATTCAGCACGGTTTACGCAGCGGATGCCCTTCCAGCTGCAACCCATCTCTGGGAAACATCCATACACACTCATTCACACCCATACACTACGGACAATTTAGCCTACCCAATTCACCTGTACCACATATCTTTGGACTGTGGGGGAAACCGGAGCACCCGGAGAAAACCCACGCAAACACAGTGAGAACATGCAAACTCCACACAGAAATGCCAACTGACCCAGCCGAGGCTCGAACCAGCGACCTTCTTGCTGTGAGGTGACAGCACTACCTACTGTGCCACTGCGTCACCCCCCCCCACCCTATAATATATTGTAATAATATTAATAATTTTCCTGTATTTGTTATCAAAAAAAATGCAGCTGTTGTGACCATTTGAGACTTAATAAATCTTTTGAACAGCAGTTTACATTTACAAGATTATACAATATTTTTACACTACATCAAATTAACTAGATGCATTATCTGACAACTACAAATCTTGAAAGTTTATAAAAAACATACCTATTCATTCATTCATTTTCCAAAGTGGAATGAACCGCCAACTTATCCAGCATATGTTTTACACAGCAGATGTCATTCTAGTTGCAACCCAGTACTGGGAAACATCCATACACTCTCACACACACACATACACTACGGCCAATTTTAGTTTACTCAATTCACTTATAGTGCATGTCTTTGGACTATGGGAGAAACCGAAGCACCCGGAGGAAATCCATGCCAGCATGGGGAGAATTGAGCCACCGTGCCACCCTAACATTCCTTTTGTCAACTAAAAATCATTTTTAGTTCTCTTCTTTTGAATTTTGATATGAAATATGACCCAGGCATATTTTGGAAAGACTGTGAGATTCACTTAATAGGTGCTACTGTAAACCATTAAGCTTCAATTTACATATAAAACAGTTTTATGATATAATAAACAAACAGTCTGCTTTTGTTCCAGAGAATTCACATATAGACATGCACTTGACCATACATGCTCACACACACACACACACACTGTGATTATGCAGAGAGGCATCCCATGATGCTTTGGGGTGCATAGCAGGTCTTTTCGTTCTGGGATGGTGGCGTTGCTATGGAAACAGAGGAGGAGGGGAGAGTGAATGTGATGTGAAGGAGCTCAAGATGTTTCCCTCACTGACCTCCACCTCATCAGCCAATCACAGAGTGTGTATGAGAGACATCATTTGCTCTCTTACACACACACACAAACGTGCACACACCCACACAGAGGTATTCACAAGGGCTACACCTCGTTCAAACCCACAGGCACTGAAGGATTTCCAAGCTTTCAGAAATAGGGCAGAATTTCACATTTAAGACAAAAAGAGCTTTGCTGCCTCCTGTAAAACTCCTATAATCAGTATGTAAGGATGGATTTCATTCAGTTTGAATGCAAGGCTCTTTCTTGACCAACAAATATGTAAAAAAGTACACTGTCAATCGTGTTTACATACTGCCTTATTAATTTTGGATGAGGTTCAATTTTTTGAGCTTTTTGCATATGTAGTAATATTAAGAGATGTTTTTTTAAAACTTGAGACATATTGCCAGTCTTTTCCCGGTGATGGGTTGCAGCAGGTAATGCATCCGCTGCGTAAAATATATGCTAGATAAGTTGGCAGTCCATTCCACTGTGGCGACCCCAGATTAATTAAGGGACTAAGCCAAAAAGAAAATGGATGGATGGATGGAGGGAGGGAGGAATGGATAGATGTAGGGATGTATGAATGGATGGAGGGATGAAGAGATGGAAGGAGGGATCGATGGATGGATGGATGGATGTTGCCAGTCTCTGTACAGGATCAATTGAGTAAGGGAATGTGGGGGTCTTTTTTAACAAATTGTCCAGATCAATTGAGTAAGGGAATTTGGGGGTCTTTTTTAACATATTGTCCAGAATCACAAGCAAAGCATTAAACTGAGTCTCAAACACTTGGAAGTAAACTTTCAATCACTCTGGGCAATCCTGCAGCTCTTCTGATAAGGATATATACTCTCTTTCCTATATGTAACCCCAATATTTCCTCTTTTTTGTTCTTAAAAAAAACTTTTAAAAAAAAAACACACACACACAGAATCCTCCTTACGGCTAGACATTTCGATTTTTTGTTACATTTTTTCCCAACAGATTAATAAATATGCATCTGACTCAAATTTGGGAGTGACAAATATAGAAAATAAAAATAAGTACATACAAAAATGTCAAACTCAGTGCACAAGGACCTTAAATGGTTGCATTTTGCTCTGTAGGTTTGACTATATTTTGTTAGAAGCTGCATTGGTGCTACTGCAGATTTGCTGAATGGATAAACAATGACATCATGTTGTGCATGAAACATCACCAAATGCACAAAAATCAATGCTGCTTGTTTGAACTGTGTGTCGCAGAACATTTAGCAGCTCTGTTCAAAAGAGTCAATTCATTTCACTAGAACAGTCATTCACATCATGGCCATTAAACAGTGGAAAACATGTGAAACATTATGCTACAAAGGCTTTTCATTTGACAAATCATCTTAATCAACTTTAATCATGCTTTTACATACTTTTTACATTTTAGTAACACTAAAGGGAATCATTGGTAGAAAAGTGGGATATTCATATTAAGTTGTTCAGTTATTAAATGTATTACTACTGCAAGTTAGGTGCATACTAATTGTCTTTGGGTTTTGGTTTTATTTTACTATGGCAAATGAGGTTGTTAGACAGTACTTGTAGCAATAATGATCAGTGTTGAGTAAGTTACTTTGAAAAAGTATTTTATTACTAATTATATCAGTACAATTGCATTTAAATGACTTGATTTGCTTTGACTGAAAAGTAACTTACTCAATTTATTTACTTGGCTCAGTCCTATAAAATTCTTAAAAATCTCTAACCATACAAAATACAAACTAAACTCTAATTTGTTTAATTTGACTTCTTTATAGCTTTATTTAAAAGTATCAAAATGTTTTAAGGTAATAATGTAAATTAAGGTAATACATTTTTTACTCATTTCATTGTTTCTTAAGCATGTGTAATGTGTATTCATCTGACAAATCTAATCTTCTTTAGTTAAAAAAAAATCGAGTTATTCTGCAAATATATTTGTAGAAAATAATTGATATGCACATATATTGTTGGTAGGTGCATTTTAAGTAATAGCAGTTATATTACCCAAAAATCAACAGCAACATGTAAAAAAAGAATACAAAAAATACAAAGTATTGTACACACAACACTGATTGTAATGTAAAAATCCTTAAGATTACGCTTTTACAATTTGTACAGATGATCCTGTTTTTGTTAGGGAAAATAAATGTACATCTGTAGATTCCAACTTCCAACTGCATCTCAACTCAAGTAACTGTCAAATGCATTTCTAAAAGACTAAACCTGTTACATTATTTTCTATGATCAATAATTTATGCAAACTATGTTCCGTGTCAGACATAAACATAACAATTCACTGTTTAATAACAAAAAATAAAAAATAAAACATATATATTCAAACTACGTATATACAAGCTAATGCCACGGAACCGTCCATTATACAAAGGAAAAATAAAATAACTAAAGCCCAGATATATATGATAGAATGTCAGCTTTTACGTTTGTCCAGCAACATCACAACAATATTGGTCAAACTTTGAATAGCATTGTCTTTTGCACAGCTGACCCTGGCAGACAAGACAATGTCTCTGAAATATGATGACCAGGTAAAAGTCTGGCCAGTGAATGGTTCGATCTGACATTTCAAAATAGTCAAAACTTGTCACATTATAAAATAGACATGTGCATAACTCTCTGCCAAATCAGACGTTGGTGCCACAATCTTTGCCATTGGTCTCATATGCAAGTGGGATGTAAGCGATGTGTCCGTTTTGTGTCAGGATGTACTGCGTGTTTGTTATTTGTGACTGTTATGTTTATGTATGTTTGCTGAAAATGTGAAACTGAATACCCAGTGGCAGCAGTACATGTAAGACCGAGGCAGGACAGGAAAATGTCTATGACAGAGAGGAAACTGACTGCAAAGAGACACAGCAGAAGTGATGACATCATCAGAATGTGCCTGATATCCAGACTCACACTGGACCCTAGTGGACAGATTCAATACTGGCAACAAAACCGAATCAACCAAAAACATCCATGTACTCTCCCTTTTCTTATATTTTAACATAAAAACAAAAAAAGGACCATATTTACTGACCTAATCCACGTTTCTTGTCTTCATGATGCAAAAAAAATTAACAATAACCTTCATCAAATTCAATCAAAATTAAAAACAATAGAAAAAAAGAAATCCCCTATATTTTCTAAATATTATTTTGATATATTTCAGTAACAATTACAGTAAATACCACTTACAAATACACAATAATATGACGTATAACCATAAATCGGGTTGTAAATGGTTGATTTAAAGCTTCCCGATGCACAAATTACGTCAGTTTTATTGCAATATACAAGTTTATAATATTAATAGTAGAAGATTACCAGGTTATAAACTATTATTATATATTATAATAAAAGTAATTATAAAAGAATAACATTATTTTATTATCACCATAAGTTATACTGAATAATACTGATGATTTCAGATTATGCACATTTATACAAAATACAATATTACCACTTCTAATAATTTTACAATTTATTAACAGCACATATTGTCAACATATAATAATAATAATAATAATAATAATAATAATAATAATAAAAATATTTATTTAAAATCATTATTATTATTATTATTATTATTATTATTATTATTATTATTATTATTATTATTATTATTATTATTATTATTATTACTATTCTTATTACTATTATTATTACTATTATTATTATTATTATTTAGTCCACACTGAGCCAATCAACAGATCAGTCAACTGATGAGTCGATCTGTGATAAACAGAAGATGCCATTTTGGGCAGCTGGAGGCTCTTTAAACTCTCTGAGGGACAGCAGTTAATGTGTGCTGCATGCATGAACCTGTGAGAGAGTGTGTGTGTGTGTGTGTGTGTGTGTGTGTGTCTGTGGGTCTCTGGGGACAGAACAGTAGCGTGTGACCCAGAATCAAGCTTCCACAAGGCATTTATCATTACAGACCAGAACTATCCTCCAGAAAACCACATCTGACTCACACAGAGAGTCAAACTTTATGAAATTGGTGTGTGTGTATGTGTGGCCTCAGCACTCAGCACCCAGGTGCAGACAGTCTGCAGATGTGGGAGGCAAACCATATGCACATATTACACAGACTTACAAACTTGCAGTTTTATCTAGAATATTAATGGCTATAACAGTTTCCTAAGCTCAGTGGGTAGAACACAAAGAGCCAGCAAATGAGACATAATATCTACTAATATCTTCATACGTCATACAGTGCACATAGGGCTGAGCAACAGAGAAAAAAAACGTTTAAAGGCTGATTTTTGCTCCTACTTCAAGTTGTAGTTAATTTGCTAATTTAAAAACATGACAAACATGTATCAACCAGATGAACTTAATTTTAAAATTATGAAATACATTTATAACAGTAAATATTTAAAAACTTGTATTGAGTAAACCTAAAATCCTTTTGCAGCCTTTTTATTAACATTTCCTCATGGAGAGATGAATTCTTCATCCTGCTTCGTCATGTTTTTGTTCCCTGCTTTAAAGACACCATGTAGATTTATGTTAAAGGGGTGGTCCACTACGATATCATATTTTAAACTTTAGTTGATGTGTAATGTGGCTGCGTGAACATAAACAACACCTCTAAATGTAATATTCTCAAAGCTCAATGCAAAGGGAGACAGTTAGCTTAGCAAAGCCTACAGCAAAGGAATTTAGGGATTACAAAAAATAAATCCAGGCTAGTGAGATCATAAACACTTCAGGTTATGTGCATTCACTACCTGCATACACCCGACGCATCGATGGGGCGTGGCCAGAGAAAGGTTACAGCAGAGAAAGCTAAAATGCCCTCCAAACACTGCTATTTCCACAGAGCTTCTTCTGTTTCTGTATTTAGGCTTCCAAAGGACACGGCACAAATACAGAAGCACTTACAGTTTAATTTTAATTATGTTCCAGAGAATTATAAAAATATATATAGCTAGCATTTGACCAAGGAGAACTTTCAGAATTCCTCCCAGTTCAGTATTGCATTTGGCAAAAAATTCCTCCAACCGACAAAGCTGTGGATTGTGAGCCACAACCTGTATGTATTTTTATTTGTTAAAATTACTCGATTACATGCATAGTTTTTAACGTTAGTGATATGTTGTAGCAAGGACATAAACAAGGATGTAAACAATGGGAAATACTGTTTGGCACCACTAACAATTTAGCTACAAATTCATATTTATCAGTCAAACCGCTGTAAACAGCAACAATCTTCACCAGCGCTGCAGTGTCTCTCCATGCAGCCGCTTTCCCTGTGTTCTTACATCTCAAATGACAAACTCTCAAAAGATATGTACATTTTTATATTACTTACACATGCTTATTCCAAATATATGTAAAAAAAATAAATAAAAAAACTTGTCTTGTTTATTTTAGAGACTTGTTTATTTTACAGAGCAGGCATGAGGTTTTAGCATTAAAGCTTTTTAGCATCACAGCATTAAAGCGTATGCTTGTAGGGGTGTGACGTGGTGCCGATCTACAAATCACAGCACATTATGTTAGCTGACCAATCAGAGGCTCTTGAGGGCGGGCTTTTCGGAGGAACTAGGCAATGTGACAGTCTTTTTCATGTCAGCTGAGTAGCTATATAATCAAAGTTAGATATATGAACAAATAATGTGATTTTCTACAAGTGAAGCATGAGCACACATTGCTTTGCATATTATAAACATAACCAAGCCCTAAAAATACACTGTGGACCACCCCTAAGCAAAGCAATAATCTGTAAATATTGTAATTAAATGGAAAAAAATAATAAAAATAATAATGTTGAACACAAAAGAAGATATTTTGAAGAAAGTTAAGAAAACAATTAAAGTCAATGGTTACAGTACAGGTTTCCAACATTCTTCAAATTTAAAATTTCTTCTTCTGTGTTCAACAGAAAAAAGAAACTCAAACAGGTTTGTTGATAAGTGAAGGTAGAGTTAAATGATAATAGAATTTTCATTTCCTGTCACTTTAAATGCACCGATTAAATATTTTAGATTTCCTGAATTCATTTTCAACAGCAATCCAGTAATATCAGTAGCAAGGACTAAAGCCGTTATCTTCATCCAGCTATTGGACTGAGATTCCCTGAATTATCTTACTGTGAATGTAAAGTTAGATGAGAAGGATAATCTCAATCTCCTTTATTTACAGTCTAAGTGAATGGAAAAAAGACACAAGATGAGGTAAAAGAGCTCTATGATCTTACAAGTAGCTTAAAATGTAAATCTGTATTAAGGAAAGTATTAAAGAAACTACACTGCAAAAAATGCAGACGATTCATTCATGCTGGCTCAACACAAGTCGAATAAGTTATCTTATCGTATTTAAGTGGATTAAACATAAAACAATTCAGTTGTCTCCACAAAAACTCAAGATTTATGTTGTTTCAGCTTATTTTTATTAAGTAGTGTGAAATATTTTTTGTAGATTAAGTATAGATGATCAAAAGGGCATGGCTGTGATGTAATGTGTAACATGGGTGTGTTTAATCATTTGTGCACTAGTGAGACAATAAAGAAAAGACAGAAAGACAGTTTTTGCAAGTTTCTGCAGTCATGCCATCATTGTGACAAACAGTTTTTAGAGGGTCACAAAAAGTCCAGAAACACTGTCCAACACTCAATAGCCGCGATTTAATGCTTACTGTAATATTGATTTTTAAATAAGAGTCAGCTCCACGGGGACTATACAGCATATACACGCAAATAAAAAAACTAAATGATCAGGTAAAGGACCGTTTAGATATTGTTACTGGTCACACTTTCTTTCTTCCTATGCATTGATTTGAATTGCTTATTCAGCTTAAGCTTTTTCCAGTTTGCGATCTGTAAGATTTGTTGTTAAGAGTTTACAAAAGAAATAAGAATATAATAAGAACATAAGAAATGGTTCACAAAACATTGAGCAGCATAATCATTTTCAACACAGCACATAAACAGCATTTTATAATGACTTCAGTTATAAGACTACTTATAGAAATTTTGTTTAAATGTGCAAAATATTTTAGAATATTGTCAAATATTACAGTTTTTGCTTTGTTGATCGAATAAATGCAAGTCCTGGTGATATACATGCATAATTATACAATTATATATAATTATAAAACGATGTGTGTGTGTGTGTGTGTGTGTGCGTGCGTGCGTGCGTGCGTGTGTGTATTTAAATTTATTTTTTATTTTTTATGTATTATTTTTTGTCCTCAGGGTAAGTAAAAAATGTAAGCAAAATTTTAAGAAAAATATCTATAAAACCAAGTGCAAAAGCTTGAGCAAATTTAGAGTATTTGTGTGTGCCAGGATTTAGCCAAACGCTCTGACAGAAATCCCTGAAAACCTTTAAAGACAGTCTCGGCCTGTACTTAAAGATAAGTAGCCACATGCTCTGTTTCTAACATATTCAAATGCAGAACACAGGATCAGAACTGTGCACATGCTCCATCAGAAGTGTGTTTGTGTGTGTGTGTGTTATTATCTGGCACTCAGACTGTAGCAGATGAGAGAAAAGGGAAAGGCCATCTGCCTGTATTACTCCCCCCTGTGCCCTCAAACAGCCCAAACACACACACACACACACGCACACACAAATACACAATACACACCTCAAAATATCTCAAATACACACATGCTGCTTGAAGATATTGCATCAGCTTTCATCCATAAGCTAACAGTTGACCTGTAAAAGCTGAACTGAATGATACACATTTTCCTTGTTAACAGACGACAAGTAAAGATTACTGCATGCAAGAGATGATGCAAAGTGCCAGATCTTTCATTTAATTCTTGATTCTTTTTTATTTGTTTATTTATTTTAAAGAATTTTTAAAGATATTATTGTTGTTATTAATGCTGACCACTTGAAAATTTGAAAAACATTTAGTTGTTTAGGTCAATGGGGTTTTACTTTATAAAATTTCTTTAAAATCAGTGATCTTCACTGCCTGATAGATATACAATACGAAGTGGGCCTCAGACCGGACAAGAAGCACTGCATTAAATTCCCTTTTCCCCCAACATGTCTTTAAAATATGACAATTCATTTTACACCAGTATTTTCAATGGAGTTTTCGTGCTAGCCCGCTGGTACTAATGGCGCTAGCAGTTACATAGCTTTTCGTCTCGATTTACACTTGAATAACTAAATGAATGCTTAAGTATATTTAACTGAATGTATTTTAATGACATTACAACATCAATGCTCACATTAAGCTTTCACCAGTTTATCATTGGCTGAAAAACACTAGCTGTGCATGTGCAATGGGATATCCATTGTATACAGTATATGCAACTATACCCAGGCATATATACACAGTATGGAGAAAGACAAATTGTCTGAATTAAGTTCAACTAAACTCAACTCAATACATTTATACTTGAAATACTTTTCAAAATTAGTTTTGCATCTCACGGCATGCGCTGCATAAATTCACATTGATATGCTTTCACCCCAACAGGCTAATACAGTAAACACACAATACGATAAAAACACAAAAACAACAATATTTATATATACATACAGAGCTACAGTGCATTCACATAGTAAGGCTATATTTTCCAGAGCCAAGTGGCCTACTTGGCCCCCTAATTCTAATCAATTAACATTACATAGAGATGCACAGAAACCTCTCATACTCTATTCGGCTTGAAGCCTTATATTAGATGGCAAAAAATTGACATGCATCATATAAAATGTGACGTATCTCATATAAAAGGGTCAGGCATCAGGGTCATCAAAACCTGCCTCAAACCCACAATCTTAGAAGAAACATTGCCAGTCGAGCTTTAAGCTGAACAGAGGGACAGCAATACTGTACATCCACACGTTCCAGACTGTGCAACACTCTCTAGTATAGATTGTATAAATAATAAATATGCTGTTGTACTTTACCACAAAAATAGTCTATATGTGCACCTCATGATATAGCAGCATCCACACAGATACACAACAAACGTATAGGAAGAGACTTGTTCAATCTGTGTATGATCACTGGTTTTTGATATCTCTAATCTAAAGGCTCGTACACACCGGGACGCTTTTCGTTTGCGTTTATCGTTGGCGTTTTTCGAGACGTTTTTCAGCATTCAAGCCTAAGCGATTTTCTCTGGCGTCGAGCAGGAGAGCATGCAAAATCACTCCTTGACGTTAGATGGCGCACACGGTGGCGCCAAGCTTCTGACACCCGCTTGTTACACAGAAGAAGAAAAGAGGAAGTTTACACGCTTGTTGTTGCGATCGCCAAAGCATGGATGGTTCAAGTAGCAGCTCTAGCGCTGAAGAGATGATTATTGTTCACCAGTGCAGTAAGCAGCTCCACGTTAATATCTCCTCTGGGCTTCTGCGCTCGCATTGACAGTTTTGCGCTTGAGCGCCTCCAAGGGGAGTTTACTGTAACTTCAGCAGCTCCGTACACGTGAGCAACAGTGGGAATCTGATTGGTGGAGAACGTTTTGACGCGGGGCGTCAAAACAAAAAAACGAGCATGAGGCGTTTCTTTAAAAATGACGCTTTTACGCCTGGCGTTTTGCGCGTTGGTGTGCACAATCACATTGGCGCCCTTTATTTAGTCTCGAGGCGTCAAACGCCGACCGAAAACGCGAGCTTAAAACGTCTCGGTGTGCACGGGCCTTTAGAATACAAAAACTACTTTTGTATTCTATTCTTTACTTTTCATCTGTTCATACAACGCTGCAATCAGCATCAGTCGACCAGCAAATATAGCAGCACATATTATCTGAGACCTTCAATATATTGTGGCACGGTGGCTCAGCGGTTAGCATTGTCGCCTCACAGCAAAAAGGTCGCTGGTTCGAGTTCTGGCTGGGCCAGTCAGTATTTCTGAATGCATGTTCTCTCCACATGGGTTTCCTCTGGGTGCTCCGGTATCCCCCACAGTCCAAAGACATGCGGTATTATAAGTGAATTGGATGAACTAAATGGGCCATAGTGTGTGTATGAATGCAGGAGTGCATTGGGTGTTTCCCAATACTGGGTTGTGGCTGGAAGGGCATCTGCTGTGTAAAACATATGTCGGAATAGTTGGCTGTTCATTCCATTGTGGCACCCCTCATAAATAAGGGACTAAACCGAAGGAAAATTAAAGTGTGAATGAACTTTTAAACATGAACTTTTAAAATACTGTAAAATACAGTTCATTTTACAGTTAAATACTGTGTAATTTAAAAATATTATAATAAACAAAATCACAAGCATAGACAAATACGACAGAGATAAAATGATAAACATGCAATAAACAGTGCTTTGTTTATAGAGTCTAATAGTTTTCATGTAAATAAATCGATAAAAAAATATAATGTAAAAATAAAACTGTATTGTCCTCATTGAATAAATAAATAATTAAATATAACAAAGCTTTGTTAAAGCTACAAACTCGCTTGAAATTCTCACACATAAAACATATGCACAAGATAAATGTCTACTCTTTTATGGTAAAACTTGACAATGACTCCTGAATGTGGAGCCTGTTTATAATAATCTGTGTAAAAAGTCAAAAGGAACGATAAAATCACACAATTGCAGATGGAAATCTCATTTTTGTCATTAAGAGCTCTGATTGCACTGTTGAATACAGAGGAAAAGTCTAAGGCCGCATCGCAGACACATTTTTATGCCCTTTACTTGTTTACTTCCCTCCATCTCGTTCCCTTGGATGTACGCCACTGATTAGTGTCCACTAATGGTATAACATCTGAATGAGTTTAAATGGAATGCCATAAACCCTCGAGCACTTCGGAAATACACTGTCACAATCGCATTGCATTCTGGGACATATAGTGGACATATGAAGCCAACTCGCTCCCTCAGTCAAAGTCGAGGAATCAAGTGTATGTCCATGTAAGCTTCCATCAATCACTTGATGAAGTAGAATGTACTTTAAATTAGCTTTGGAGATACCCCCTAGGGAACAAGGGAAGGGAAGTTAGTGAGTGAATATCTTACAGTGAACTGGAACACAGCCCAAGAAAAGGGCCTGAGACGTATTCCAGCTGCAACCCATCTCTGGGAAACATCCACACATTCTCATTCACACTCATACACAATGGACAATTTAGCTTACCCAATTCACCTGTACCACGTCTTTGGACTTGTGGGGGAAACCGGAGCACCCGGAGGAAACCCACGCAACCACGGGGAGAACATGCAAACTCCACACAGAAATGCCAACTGACCCAGCCGAGGCTCGAACCAGCGACCTTCTTGCTGTGAGGCGAATGTGCTACACACTAGGCCACCGTGGCGCCTTTATATTATATTATATTATATTATATTATATTATATTATATTATATTATATTATATTATATTATAATATATTTACATTTTGATTCATTGATTCATACTCAGATACACCTAAAAGGCAGAAGGTCCTGCCAGCTCACCATAAAATTTTACATTATATTTTGGCCTCACACAAACATCTCGCTTGAGTTTACAGTAAAGGAGTTTTATAAGGGCAGACAGTCTGGCTGGCACTCTGAGAAAGAACCAGAGCTGATATAACAACACTAGTCTGAACACGATCAATAGAGCTGCTGGCTAATAGACCATTATGAGGCCTGAGTGCCTCTGACTGGCATTTACAGGGCAGAAGCAAATGCGATCTAAAATGTATTACAGCGCAGACTGAATAAACACAATAAAAAGCAAAGATGGGGTGAGAAAAATGTATAGAAACACTTGTCACGATTTGATCAGAAACACATTCCTCAATAGTATCTTCAACGTAGGAATGCTATGATACAGACTCTATTCAGAAGGTTTTTAAAAGATGTCTACTATCATTTGCCTTGGCTTCTCCAGGTACAGTCGATTTGTCATGTTTCTGTGTCATTTTGATAGGTTTTGGTGGCATCTTGGAAAGTTATATCATATCTGTGTTTAAGATGGAATCAGTCTGTCAATGTTTGTTGGGTTAAAGAATAGATTTAAGTCAGTATTTGTTGCGGAGCTCTGTTTCCTGTGTCAACACCACACCATAATCGGAAGTCAACGATTTCTATAATTAAATCGCTATTATTTTTAACTTTATGTTCATCAAAGACAAATGCTTTCAGCGCTGATAATAATAGATGATTTCTAAAGAATCATGCAACACTAAATACTGGAGTAATGATGCTTAAAACTCAGCTTTGCATTACAAGAATATAAAATCTTTGTAACATTTCACATTATTACTGTTTTTTTATTTATTTATGCAGCCTATACTTGTCCATAATACACAAATGCTTTCAAAAACAGTTCAACTTTTACATGTTAACGTACATAAAAAAGAAAGACAGATGTAAACAGACTTTTAATAAACAAAAAGCTGTCCCATCCTACAGATGTGCATACTGAAGTGTTCATATTTGAGCAGTGAACTGAATAGTATTTTCAAACACACACACACACACACACACACACAGTTGTTGCTGACTAAGCAGAAGAAATATTATACCATGAGAAGGAAGACCTCATTTTTGATCACATGACACACTCTCATACACACACACACACACACACACACACACACACACACACAATTTACACTGAACATTACATTACAACTAAAATTTTGCTAAAAGTTTACAACATTACAAAATTTTAAAAATCAATAAATGTCACTAAGGCTTTAATTAATAATAATAATAATAATAAAAAGATTTTCAATTAAATCCTCATTTTGAAAGTCACACATCTGTCTGATCTATCTCATTTTAGTGAATCTGTTTGTCTGAATGATTGATTCATCACTCAGGACTGATCCCAGAAGTGCTGCTCAACATTTCACCCGTTCTTTTTAATAAACTATCAGTGAAGCACTTCATTGTGACTGAAAGAAAACTGGGATGCATTAGCAGTCAGACAACCACACTCTACTTTAAAATACCCAGGAAATATTTGCCCTCTGATGTGATCTAAACAAGAAAAAAAAACACTAATTGTAAAAAAGTACTCGAAATGACTTAAATGAGCCCGATGTCATTTTAATATTTTTCACGTAGCAACCGCCTTGTTAAGACTAAAACTTTTTTGCATTGCTCAGTGCAGCAATAAAATCCATATTTTTATCGCAGAAAAACTGTTTACTGTTCGAAAACTTTCTAGTCCTTTGAAAAGAAGGTTCAGTGAAAATTCAAGACTCTCAAGCAGCAAACTGCAATAACCGGACAAGTAATGCACTGCAAAAAATTGTTTAATTATGGAGAGTTTTTTTTTACTTGTTTTTAGTCCAAATATTGAAAAAAAAGTGTATTTTTTATTATATTGAAAAAAATATTATATATATTTATATATATATATATTTAATTATTTCAAAAGTTAACATAAATGCTTAGACATTAGATATTTAAACAAGAAAAATACAAGACAAAAACTCTAAGTAAGAGAAGCATTTTGTAGTGTGACTAAACAAACACAGATATTTACAACCAAGCTCACATACAGTGTGCACTAACTACACTCCAACAAAAATGATATGACGAAAAGTCTGTCTTAAGTTACTTTAACTCATTTTAAGAAGTTAATTAGCTTTCAATTCCATTTTTAGGTTATGCAAAGTTTAATTTTTAAAGTCAGCTGGATTGATTTAGATTGAGATGACAAAAAAATCATTTGATTCAACTAATAATTTGTAGTGCACACTCCCATTTTTCTAGGGAGTCTCCCGTATTTCACACCCATCTCTCGCCACCCTCACATTTAGTTATTTCTCCTGATAAACTCCCGTAATTCCACCCACTCCTCCCCAAGTCATCAAGTTTTTGGTAAAGACTCCCACACTGCAACCTCCCACCTAAACTTTGGTATAGTAGAAATTCGGTCCATGGTACATTTAGTAACACCACAAGCCCCACAACACCCTTGTTCACAACTTTATAAGATACCACCCTCACTCACGCATCACACCCTGTCTCCTGGAATTTCGGAGACAAACGTTGGCATGTACATGTACGTTACACATGAAAACGTAAACAGAAACCACAGTAATACTGTGACTCTAAATACAGAGATGCACTCAAACCTATGGCTGAGGAAGGGTTTGATTCAGTCATTCAGAAACCTGCCATTTTGTTGTAACTCTCATATTCATTCTTATTTTCCACTTGGCTCAGTATGACTGTAAGTGCATTGGGTCTAGTTGTGTGTGTTTGTGTGTGTGTGTGTGATCTGTCCTCTGACACAGTGTTCTCTGCAGGGGAATCAAACTCTACACGGAGCCTCCAGCATGAATCAACCTTTCACAGACAACTGATACAGCTCATAAAGCAACACAAACACACTCAAGGAAATGTCAAGTGACACGAATGTAAAAGATATTTGTTTACAGGATCTTGAGGTATTGAAAGATCTACCTTTTTTCCATTTACAGAAATCTATTGAGCTATAGTTTTTTTTGTTGACTTCAAACCCCAATCTTAACTAAAAATAAACAATTACATTATTTTGACATATTTTTATCATATTGTATCACAATTTTACTATCCTTTGATAGTACAAGCTAAAAAAATCTAAATAGTGAGAGAACTGCCCTTAAAGCAATGCAAGTTCTCAGCAATAAACGTTGCAAAATCAAAACTTTGTTTTTGATATATTTACGGATGGATATTTACAAAATGTCTTCATGAAAGATGGTCTTAAATTAATATTCTAATGAGATTTATCACAAAAAAAATCTATAATTTTGACTCGTACAGTGCATATTTGGCTATTCCCATGTACACCAATGCAACATAAGACTTGTTTTGGGCTCCAGGCTCACATATATAAAATATTTTTTAGAACAACTTTTTTCCATTTGAAGAAATCCATTGAGCTACAGATTTTTTTTTACTTCAAACCCCAATCCTAACTAAAAATAAAGAATTGCATTAATTTTACACATTATTATTCATCATATTGTATCACAATTTTACTATCCTTTGATAGTAGTTTAAAATAACGAAATTTGATACACAATGGCATAGCAGTTTTTCTGATTTTAGATTTTAGAAGAACTTAGATGTTTGAATATTTTTTCACAACATTTTTTTTAATTGAGGAGTCATGGTTTTGGAGAAAAAAATAGCAACCTTTTAAATTAAACACACAGACAATACACAAATCAATCCAAATCCAAATCCAAAATTGACCCAAAGGAGGAACAGTGCACCTGACAAACTGCAACTCTATGTGAGGGCTCTCCATGAAGAACCATTATGCAAAAACATATTGCTGATCCTAAAGCGCTGACCACGCAATGCATTTTTGAATTATAAAACCGAGATCCAGCAGACAGAGGGAAAAAGCAAGGTTATGAGATGAAAGTTCAGACTGCACAGTATCAGCATTACTATGGACTATAACGAAAAATGACAATGAGCATTATAGGATGCAAAAAACAAAACAAAAAACTGTCTCATCTTGTTCAATGGGTCATGGTAAACAACAACTGACACCAGATCCAACATCCTGACAGAAAAACTAGCATATTTACGATTTTTCTGCCTTCCATGATGAGTTTCATTCAGAAGCTCCGTACAATATGACAAAATGAAGGACAGGCAATGGTATTGATGTGACAATGAAGAGGAGAGGTTTGTTGGAAAACAATATTTTTCTGATAACAAGAAATTAAGACATCAACACACTGCTGGTTTGTCTTTGTTTACTCTCTCTTAACATTTTTGAACCTCAGTCACTAGTTCCATCTTCTCTACAACATAATTTGTCTTTACAGCAAGGTGTAGTTATATGTGTAAATATCACATGATTTGACACGATTATTGTATCAGACAAAATATGCTTTATATTTTATGTATGCATGATGGTGACAAGATTAAAATTTTAATTTTTATTGACATTGAACAAAAAGTTATTTCAGAATATGCGACGCTGGACTACAAAACCAATCAAAAGAGACAGTTTTTGGAAACTGAGATTTATACAGGGCGGCACAGTGGCTCAATGGTTAGCAATGTCGCCTCATAGCAAGAAGGTCACTGGCTTGAGTCCTGGCTGGACCAGTTGGCATTTCTGTGTGGAGTTTGCATGATCTGCATGTTTCTTCCAGATGTTCCGATTACCCCCACAGACAAAGACATGCAGTACAGGTAAATTGAATAAACTAAAATTGGCTGTAGTGTATGTGTGTGAATGCGAGATTGTATGGGTGTTTCCCATTACTGGGTTGCGGCTGGAAGGGCATCCGCTGGGTAAAACATATGCTGGAAAAGTTGGCGGTTCATTCCGCTGTGGCACCCTCTGATAAATCTGAGACTA
The DNA here is from genome assembly GCA_903798035.1 of Danio albolineatus. NCBI lineage: Eukaryota > Metazoa > Chordata > Actinopteri > Cypriniformes > Danionidae > Danio > Danio albolineatus. The sequence goes on from CAIGQQ010032009.1 coordinate 994,429, forward strand.
AGCCAAAGGAAAATGAATGAATGAATGATATTTATACATAATCTGAAAGCTAAATAAATACACTTTTCATTTATGTATACTTTGCTAGGAAACATTTGTTCAAAATTCAACTATTTGAAAATCTGGAGGGCGAAAAACATCTAAATATTGAGAGAACTGCCCTTAAAGTTGTCAGAATTTTTCAAGCAATGCAAGTTCTCAGCAATAAACATTGCAAAATCAAAACTTTTGTTTTTGATATATTTACAGACGGATATTTACAAATTGTCATCAGGAAATATGGTCTTAAATTAATATTCTAATGAGATTTATCACAAAAGAATTTTATAATTTTGGCTCGTACAGTGTAATTTTGGCTATTCCCATGTACACCCTTGCAACATAAGACTTGTTTTGGGCTCCAAGCTCACAAATATAAAATATGTTTTAGATTAGTTTGTACAAATTTCCATTTAGTTTCCATTATATTATTATGTGATTTGTCGGTAAAAATATATCAAGCTGTGAGTTGAAATGCAAGCAAAACATGATCCACACTTACACACACACACACACACACAACTATTACCATAAATATACATAATTCCACCTGTTCTCTCCTACCCTGGACACCTTAAACATCTGCTACTTGTGTATCACTGAATATTAGACAAAATGTCCTGTCATCACCCATCATTAGGCTGTGACAGATGCACATAAAAAATACTGCAACAAAGAGAGGAAAGGGAGAGAAAGAGTATGCCTCAATCGCTGATCACATGATCGCCTACATATAGAACAAAGCATCTGAATAGATGGATAATGGGTCGTTCTGCACTTCTCCACCAAAATCCCCCTCTTCATGTGCTCTTGATGCTAGCGTTTCTCTCATTCTCTCCATCAGCTCTTCCCCTCCCCCACACCACTCCTCCTTCATGTTTGTGTGCGCCAGTAAGAGACACACACACTATTACATGGCTTCTCTCATTAATGGTGTGGAGCGAAGCTCATTCATCACATTGTGCTGCGCTATAAGCACATACGTGTGTGTGTTTGTGTGTGAATTCTGCTGTAGGAGGAGGGTTTTCACCAGGGACAAACCCCAAAAAAAGCATTTAACTCCTGTGACCTCTTGCTGCCCACTGGACAAACACTTGCGAATAATTGCTATGAACCATTAGAAAATCCAGACATTTCTTGCTATAAAAAATCCAACTAACAGCTACACTCTCAAAATAAAGTTTCCACAAAGAGTTTTCACAGGGATGACACAGAAGCAACATTTTAGGGTTCCTTTCAGTGAACAGCGAACAAGAACCATTTGTTCTAAGTGTGAAGAACATTTTAATAATCTGAAGATCCTTTTTTCCTTTACATAGAAACTTTAGAGAAATGGAAAGTTTCTGTGTATCTTAAAGATGCTAATAAAATGGCACTTTTAAAGCCATTTATTATTATTTAAAATAAAAACAGATAATCTTACAGTTTAATACACTAACAGCATACCAAAGATAGCAAACGTTATTTTAAAACATGATCTGAATGCTGGGCAATGTACTTGAATTGCCATTCATCCGGGATCACTCTCTATAAAAGGACCTTAATGTACTGTAAAATGCATTGGTAATCCTAAATAATAATATTAATAATAATTACATTTATAGAGCACTTTTCTAGACACCCAAAGCTCTTTACACAATTTGGGGGGGGGTCTTCTCATCCACCACCAGAAGAAGAAAATGTAAAGAGAATGAATTTCTTCTTTAGGAGACACAATGGAATATAAAAAAACCCCACAAGGTTATGAGATGAGCGTTGACTACACCATATCAGCCTGACTTTTCATGATTTATCTGATAACCAATGTTGTGGTAATCGATAAATGATAACTGCATCAAACCTATTTCATTTCATTTATTACTGAACTGAAAAAAAAGGCTTTGCTGATTTTTTTTAGAAACATCAACCCACCCACCCCCACTGCCCCCTTTGTATATTTTATGAAAAGAGATGATATTGGAAAGTTCTGACATTGCGATATTTTCTTGTTCTGCAATATATATTGCAATATGAACACAATTTCACCAGATGGCTTGACTAGCTCTATTTGGAAAGAATTCATTAATTTATATTGATTGGAAAGATTCTGTTGGGGAGTTAATCATGCATTCTTTTTCTTTTCGGCTCGGTCCCTTTATTAATCTGAGGTCGCCACACCGGAATGAACCACCAACGTATCCAGCATATGTTTTCCGCAGCGGATGCTCTTCCAATTGCAACCCAACACTGGGAAACATCCATACACACTCATTCACACACATACATTACGGACAATTTAGCTTACCCAATTCACCTGGGGGAAAACGGAGCACCCGGAGGAAACCCACGCAACCACGGGGAGAACATGCAAACTCCACACAGAAATGCCAACTGACCCAGCCAAGGCTCGAACCAGTGACCTTCTTGATGTGAGGCGATCGTGCTACTCATTGCACCACTGTGACACCCCATGAAGCAAAGATACATACGTACAGTAGAAAAAAAGGCATTGCTTTATGGTTTTCTGGGGAGTCTAACAGTATTCAGGAATAATAAACGAAATAATAACATGTAAAATAACACCGCAAAGTCTTCACTGTACAAATAATCCAATAACAATATCTTTAATAAAGTTACAAATGGTGCAATTTCTTGTACATGAATCCCTAAACTCTCTTGAAATATTCAGACACTCAATAGCCTTAAGATGATAAACTCACTCCATTGTGGCGTTTCTGCTCAACTATAATCGTGACTCAGTATTGCATATCCTGAGATGTGACTATTGCAGATGTGCATATTGCAGTATCTGAAATGTTGTATTGTGCGGCTCTAATTTGTTCAAATTCATACGATTCCATTTGTATAAAAAATTACCATATTCAAAAAGGAGGCATACCGCCCAACCCCATCGCTAAACCCAACCATCATTGGGAGATGAGAAAATCATACGAAAATGTACGAATGAAGACTAAGTCACTAAACAAAATGTAACAAACTGCTGTCAGACTGTGTTGGATCGACGTGTCCTGGAGGATCCAGTATCTTCACTTCTCCATGACTGAGTTCTGTCAGGTACAACATGAATAAAACCATCTAACCTTCATCTGACCTCTGCCAATGGCAATCAGCTGCTCTCTCTACCACTGCTCGCTTACATTCTGTTCTGCTCTGTGCATTTCTGCAAGAAGTAGACATTACACCAGCTGAGACTGCAGTGACTCTAAACACACACCTGAACAATCCACCTACAAACACTCGCAGACACTCGCATACAGGTTATTACAGCTTTTTGTATGAAACGAACACCTACTTTGGCCCTTGAGAGATGAGGCCTTTCATTAAAGCACAACAGCACCCCGGGGACTGATCTGAGATCAGGACAGTGACACTCGGATGACCCGACTCTCAAAACACAACAGATGGTTCCGTTTCTACAGCAACCTCTGTGTAACCTGGGATGCAGAAGTCCATGTTGTGTGACACAGCTTTAAAAACATGAGACATCTGCAGATCTGTAAATAATCCACTGCAGGTGAACCATGCTTACCATTGTACTAAACGATGTCATATTAATACACCGTGGTATTACCAGGTCCAAATCCACAAGTGATTTTCCAGAATAATCAAACTGAAGCTTGATCAGTCGGTCCTTCAATGGTCAAAAACAAGCTCAAATACAACATGGCACTAGCGATGCCAAGGTTGTGGGTTTGATTTCCAGGTAAAGCAAGCAAAAAATGTGCACACTCAATGCAATCGTTTGGATAAAAGCATCTGCCAAATGCTTAAATCTAAACAGTTATTCAGGAATTGCATTTGGTCCCAAATTCTAGGTTTAAAAATGATACAGCACTTTCTTTTTTAAATCAGACAAATTCATATGATGAAAATGAAGAATCTAGAATGTAATGCTCTCTTTTTGGGCAAACTAGACCGACTAATTGCTCCCCTATTAGATGCATGTGATGTGATATATTGATGTGTGTGTATTTTGTGTGTGTGTCTGTCCCACAATGCCAAGACAATTACCCCCTCCATGCAAGAGTGCAGCACAGATTAACCTCCATCTTTATAATGTCTCTGTTTGTCATTCATAGGTATAGAGAGACACTTTTCCTCATCATACTTTCATATTTCCTCTTATATTCAATAAAAAGAACTATAACTGCTTCTATTTGTGGCATTGCAACGAATTTATTTCATACACATCCATATCCATATTTTCTCTTATTATTTACAAAAAGATAGCAAAAATAAAGTGTGAAATAAAAAAGAAGAAGTGTCAAATTGTGATCAGAATGACAAATAAAAATGAAATACAATTAACCCTGCTAATAAAAAAAATAATTAAATCAAGTAAGAAATGAACATAACATAAAAAAATAAAAGAAAACAAATAATTTAAATATAAAATAAAACACACAAGAAATGGATAAAATAACATCAAAATTATAATAAAAAATATCAAAGAAAACAATGGCAAAGAAAAAAGATGTCAATAATGCTAATAAATTATTATAACATAAAAAAATAAAAGAAAACTAAACAACTAAATATAAACTAAAATAAACAAGGAATAGATAAAATAAAATTATAAATATATAAAATAAAACAAAAACAAATAAAAAAAGATGCCAGTACAGCTAATAAATTGTTATAACATAAAAAAACAAAACAAAACAAAACAATTAAATGTTAAATAAAATAAACAAAAAATAGATAAAATAACGTGTCAAAATTATAAATAAATATTACAAATAAAACAAAAACAAATAAAAAAAGATGCCAGTACTGCTAATAAATTATTATAACATAAAAAATAAAACAAAACAAAGCAATTAAATATTAAATAAAATATACAAAAAATAGATAAAAAACGAGTCAAAATTTTTAATAAATATTACAAATAAAACAAAAACAACTAAAAAGATGCCAGTACTGCTAATAAATTATTATAACATAAAAAATAAAACAAAACAAAACAATTAAGTTTTAAATAAAATAAACAAAAAATAGATGAAATAACGTGTCAAAATTATAAATAAATATTCCAAATAAAACAAAAACAAATTAAAAAAAGATGTCAGTACTGCTAATAAATTATTATAACATAAAAAAATAAAACAAAACAATTAAATGTTAAATGAAATAAACAAGAAATAGATAAAATAATGTGTCAAATTATAATTAAATATATAAAATAAAGCAAAAACAAATAAAAAAAGATTCCAGTAGGCTGATAAATCACTAAAATTAAGAAGAATGAAAAGAAAAAATTGGTCAAATACATCAAATACTCTGTGATAATACACTGATCATGTTGAATGTCATTTTTCCCTCTCAAACCTTTTCATTCGTTCAGCATTTCAACAAGTTTTATTGTTCCGACAAATGACTTCACATTACAGCATAGAGTTCCACTTTTCTCCCGGTCTCCCTTTCACAAACACACATCATAAACCAGCAAAGGTCAACAGACGTGATCACAGCCCGGTGTGTTGATCACAGGTAAGACACATGTTATAGAAGCAGGAAGCAGCCATCGCTCAACACAGGGATTCCTCACGTCTCAAACCACACCACACAACACAAACACAAGAAAAACCAGCAACCGCAGAGACAACAAGAAGATGAGTCTGGGTGTGGTGGTGGATTTAGCCTTGTGTGTCTCTGTGATACCAAATGATAGACGGTTCACATCCGCATACTTCATTCCATCACTCCGTCCAGAACAAACATCAATAAATCAGTATGTGATGTATAATACACGAGTGTCTGCGCACACACAGTCAAATCTCTGAGAACATGCTGCAGTGTGATGCTCTCATTTTTAACCTGAACGCAGAACAACACACACACACACTCAACAGACACACACACAGCCGTCATGGCTGGTTGTTTATGGGACATATGTGTGTGTGTGTGTGTGTGTGAGATTATGTGTCGAGCGGTAAAGTGTAACCTTGGCACTGCAGCACAGATACACTCACAGGCACAGTAACAGGCGAGATGTTGCCGTCCCACAAACCCACTAACAACACACATGTGCGCACGTATATATCTCCCCCCCCCCCCCCCCCCCCCTACCTTTTTCTTCTGATCCCCTGAGTGTTTCCTCGTCTTCCTCTTCCTTTCCTTTTCATCCTCCAGCGCATTAATATCCACATCTTTATTCTTCTTAATCTGAGACGCCGCATGAGCCATTATCAAGCATCAGCCACGTCCCCACAGCAACCACACACACACACCAAGAATAACCGTCCAGAATACAGAAGGAGAATTCCAAGATTCCAAAAAAATGAATAGAATTTCGAGTCCAGAAAAGAAAACCAGCTACTCCGTTTCCTCCCCTCCAGGCTTTGTCATTGACTGCTCAAGCAAGCATATCCAGAAGATACACAGAAAGAAAGAGAGAAAGAGATGGATGGTGACACCAACATCACCAGGCACGAGTGAACGAGAGAAAGAAAGGAAGGAAGAAAGAGAGTGAGCGCGGGGTGGAGGAGGGCAGCTGGGGTGGTTACTACAGAAACCACGTTCTCCGTCCCCAAACGCTCCTACCTGAACCGCGACAACCAGCATCAGTGTGAATATATGCGCATATGTGGAGCCCCCCACCAGCAGCATGTGTGTGGTGGTTGTAGGGGAGGGGTGTCGCACAATTTAGCTCATGCATGTGCAATCTCTCTCTCTCACACGCGCACACACACACACATAATTTGATGTTGGTGGATGGGGGGGGGGACCACTACTACTCCAATCCCATTATGCTAACAGCTGACCTGCTCACAATGGAGAAAGAGGTGCACAAGCTTAACACACTATTTGGTGTGTGATTTAATTTTGGGATGGATTTGGGATGAATTAGTGATTATAGACAACTGCAGTCAGTGTGGTGGTGAAGGGGGTTTTGGGAAGTGTGAGAGATGGATGAAGACGAGCGATAAATGATTGAGGTCTAACACGCGCTCTGATGTCATTGACATTCTGAGAATAGAGTGATGGCAGCCATGTTGGTTTCGCCAGCATATCAGCCACCTGAGTGCAGCAGGGGCCTCGCAACTCCAAGACAGCCTCAGACGCTGCCTGTGCTAAAAATAAAAATAATATGCCCTAAATTATTTGATTATTGGACGTAAATATTTAAAACTCTGAAAGATGCATTCGACATAGATCTGGATACATTTTTCACCATGTTTGGGTTAGAAGTAGATGCTAACCTATCAGTAATGGTCCGAAAGGCTTTAGTTTTTACTACTTTAATAGCAAGACGTCTCATCCTTTTCAAGTGGAAACATGTCTCTCCACTCTCTTTGATGCATGGATAAAAGAAGTGTTTACTTGCATTAAATTAGAAACATTTTGACTGTCACCTTTGACAAGTTGTGGCACTCCTTTTTAGTTTATCTGCTGGAAAAATCAAATGCTGAATCTAAACTTTTTAAAATACTGAATCAATATTGGAGCTATTTTTGCACGCTGGAGTAAGGACGACACCACGACTGAAGTATTTCTTTTAGACAGGTAATGTTATGTTTTAAAACTCTTTTAGTCACACAAAGCTGATGTAGATTTTGTTGTTTTACGAATGGGTTATATGCACAGCCACCGAAATCTTCCGGCGAAAGACTGATGTGACTATTTTCAGTTTCATAAGGGACCTTTTACAGCATCGATAATGTAGATTTTATTTAGTTTAACAACAACTAAATAATCTGCTAAATGTCTACTGTCATCTTTACTGTGCACGTTAGTGTGTTGGGAGGTGTGGTTTTGGACGGTAGTGGAGGGACTGTGTTTCAAAGATCTTATGCTAACCGGTTAGCATTTTGGCAGATCACCTACTGCACCTTTAAGAAGAAATTAATCGTTGTTTTCCTTAAAACAAGCTAAATTATCTGCCAGTGTGGTGGCAGAGTAAAACAATCTTGTTTTCGCTTTGAAATGTATATATTTGGACTAGAAACAAGACAAAAAACTGAAAGTAAGAAAACCTTTTTTTTTGTTGCGTAAATTGAATCAATTCTGTATAAACAATTATACAAAACAAATCTTTCTTACACCTCCAAACTAGGCATGGGACGATAACCGTTTTGAAGGTATAAGGTTTCTTGTGAAAATACTTTAAATGTTTCTCAAAAGGCGCCACAGTGGCCTAGTGGTTAGCACGTTCGCCTAACAGCAAGAAGGTCGCTGGTTCGAGCCCCGGCTGGGTCAGTTGGCATTTCTGTGTGGAGTTTGGATGTTCTCCCCGTGGTTGCGTGGGTTTCCTCCGGGTGCTCCGGTTTCCCCCACAGTCCAAAGACATGTGGCATAGGTGAATTGGGTAGGCTAAATTGTCCGTATAGTGTATGAGTGTGAATGTGTGTGTGTGGATGTTTCCCAGGGATGGGTTGCGGCTGGAAGGGCATCCGCTGCGTAAAAATATGCTGGATAAGTTGGTGGTTGATTCCGCTGTGGCGACCCCGGATTAATAAAGGTACCAAGCCAACAAGAAAATGAATGAATTAATGTTTTTCAAAATAAAATATGTTGTGTTTAAAGGGGAAAGCATTTCAAAAGAATATATTTTAAAGCAGTAAACACAAACCATCATACCTTGATAAAACCGTGATATTTTTATCCAAGGTTATCATACAGTCAGAATCTTATACCGGCCCATGCCTACTCCAAACATCATAATTTTTTGTGCTCAAATATTCCCAACTCTTAGAAATGCTTAGTCACAAGTCTTAAAAACACATGCAAACTCTACAAATCTCTAATATATATATATATATATTGCTACTATAAAGCATATAGCAAGTTTATCCAAAGCCGTATTGGTCAAAACGTCCTTTTTTTTTTAAATGAGCTCTTATTTGTTTTGCTGTAAAAAAAATTACAATAAAAAGGGAACTGTAATTGTGTTTTCAATTGGAAACTGATTTCTGGTGATGGTTATAATTTTTAAACTGTAAAATATTATTGAAATGTGACAGCTGGAGAGCAACATATTTTAGTCAAAAAGCCACACGTCTACTACTGCATTATAATAATATACAAATAACACCATATTAAATAAGTCCCTTGAGTGGTATTTATTATTGGTAATATATTAAGTAGTAAAGGGACTAAGCAAACCCTGAATAAATAAACAAATGAATGAAATGAAAATGAAATGAAGTATAACTACTTTAAATTTCTTCAATAGATCATATTAATTTGGATCTATGCAACTATTTAAAATGAAAGTAAGTTATTTTTTAAAAAGTATTAATATAATAATATAATAAGTTCCTTTGTTGTCTATAAAGAGATACTTCATTTTAAAAAAGAATAGTCATAATTTCTTTCCTCTCCACTTGTTCCAAAAGTGTTTGAATTTCTGTCTGCTGTTGAACTCAACAGACTTAAAGTTTAGACACTTGAGGGTGCTTCACTGGTGAGTAAATGTTCATTTTTGTGTGAAGAAGTCCTCTGACTGGCCTTAAAATCTGCTTAGTCAAGCCTTAGTAATGTTTTTTCTTTTTAGACTGGTCATAACTTTTACGTACTATGCATACAGTAGTCAACATTTGAAGTGGGTCATCACCTTTCATGAAAGTTGTCCTAAAACTATTAAACAACACCCAATCTTATCCAATTTTGAAAAAAGGGGTGGCGGGGTGGCACAGCGGGTTGTGCTATTTTTATCTAACTTGTCACCAGTCAAAGTGAGTAAGTGGTCTGTTTTGGCTCTCAGTCAGCCTGGCCCAGTTCCCTTTGCTCTGGATCCTCAGCCACAAACAACTCAAAAGGGTCCATTTACCCATCAGACCGGGCAAACAGCCAAAAAAACTATACTACCTCTGTCTGAAAACACTGTATAAAAACACAAGCAGTATGTTAAACAGACAAAAAACTTTTTTAACCCCAATTCTCAAAATCGAACCACTCATCAAGACCACAAGAACTATCAAATGATTGGCTGAAAGGATGCCAGCACTACTAGAGCAATAAGAGCTGATCACAGCATATCAGAGTCCAAACGATTCCTGAAAAGCTGATTCATAATTCATAGGCACACCGGGGGAGAGCTTGTGTAGTCACGCTTTCCTTCTCCTTGGGGATACTGTGCAGATTCCCAGCACACCCATATCACCAAAGACACCATTTCCACCCCATCACACCTTGGGGAATTACCCACGATGCATCTGTGCTGAGACATTGAACCCAGTGACCTCTGCAGTCTTGCCCACGCAGAAACACAACCCGAGCACCTGCACCAGAACTGATATTAGTCAAAACGGATGAGCCGGTCTGATCGGATAAGCATGATGAACCCATCAAATCAGATGGGCTTTTAAAAATAAAGGTTCTTGTCAGAGCAGATAGCTTAATAGTCAGTGCACAGACATACTGTATGGTGCAACTGTGCTGCAGGTGTTCTGAGTTCGAGTCCCAAATAGCAGGCCTTTTCAGATACAATTCACCCCTCTCTCTCCAACTTCATTTCCTGTCACTTCACTGTCCTGTCATAATAAATGCAAAAATGCTCCAAAAAAATCTTTAATAAATAAATAAAAGGTTCTCTTTTGGCATAAATGGTTCTACGAAGAACTTTGACATCCACTGGACAAATGTTTTTTTATAGTGGAAAAAATATTTTAGATTTTTTGATATTTATATTTTTTTACAATATAAAATAAATGTGTTTTTTGGGAAACTACAGTGATTTTGTAAGGCAGCAGTAAGTAAAAAACATGTTGAAAATGTCTTTAAATATACTACAGGTGGGAAAGTGCTGATAAATCAATCAGAATCAGAAAGAGCTTTTTTTGCCAGGTATGTTCACACATACGAGGAATTTGTTTTCGTGACAGAGCTTATACAGTGCAACAGAGCATAGACATAAGGACTATGAACTACCATGAACCACGAGAGCTACTCTTTCTTCATTGACACGCATAGAAACAGGTACAGTATACATGCACTGCTCTCAGAAATAAAAGTATAAGAGCTGTCACTGGGTAGTACCCATTCAAAAGGTAAACGTTTATACCTAAAGAGGTCTAACATGAGATGTTTAACTAAGATGTTTAACAAGGACATTTTCGCAGTGTTTTCGATCAGTTTTTTCCACCGACTGTTTTTCAAAATGTCTAAATTATTTTAAGGTTAGTACTATTGAAATTTGTCTAATCACTAATGCCTAATTATCTTGCCTAGTTAATTTAATTAACCTAGTCTATGCACTTTAAGCTGAATACTAGTATCTTGCAAATAACTAGTAAAATATCACCGTAAAGAAATTAGTTATTAGAAATTTGTTATTTATCCTATTATTGTTTTAAAACGTGTCAACAAAAATCTTTTGTCCATTAAGCAGCTAAGTTAGAACAGAAATGTTTGAAAAAAAGAATTTAAATCTCACAGGAGGGCTAATAATTTTGTCTTCAACTGTATATACTGATGATACACACAACAATATACACTTAAAGTGTACATTTTAAGTTTAACTGATGTACCACAAAAAACATCTATAAAGTTTCAGCAGACGCCTCAGCAGTAAATTCTCATTTTTTAAAAACATGCCGTTTCCATGAGTCTATTTTTAAATGCGAATAAGCTGCTGTTTCCACCTCCCTTTCCAGAAGAGGTTGGTCTGCTTAACAATTTTGTGGAAACTGCAATACATCTTTTAGGATCTTATGATAAATACAATGTTCATAAGAATAGCATTTATTAAAATTTATTTATAACAATATAAACGTATTTATGATCAATTCAATGGATTCTTTATTTAAAAAAAATATATATAACATAAAAATATTTTAAAATGTGTATTTTTTTTTTTTTACATCTACTGCATTTTATGTCACAGATCATGACACTCATAAAATTAGAACAGCACAAAAAAGTCACCAGGCATTAGCCAGCAATTTGCCAAAGCTAAATTTACCTGCCAAAGTGTTAATTGTAAACCCTGGCTCAGGGTCAATGTCGACAGGACATCCGGGAGCATTATCCTGGACCCTGTGTCGTCTGCTTGGCATTTATGAAACATTTATGTCCTTCACAGAACACTCAGAGCAAAGAGGACCTTATTATACATTTTGTCCTGGCTGCTATGACGATTACTGTACTGTATATTGAAGATCTGCAAAAAGCGAATCATCTCAAATCATGAAGATTCTAAAAAGGCCAAGGAGCATTTTAAAATTGACATCTGTACATGGAGTACTAAACATACTGCTTATATGTTGGACAGCACAATGAACGCATATATGCATGCAAATCAATTCCCAGTGCCTTTGCGCATCCTGCAATATTCACAGATGCTCCATATAGTAGTGTGTTCAGTGATGCTCTACTGCCCTCTGATGGTTTGAAAGAGAAGCTGAAGCCCTATACAAAAAAATGAAACAATAAGGCACATGCTCTGCACTGAACATAAGAAAATATGTTTCTTAACAGAGGGACACTTTAGGAATATAAAACAATCTGTTTTTATCAGCCTCTTTCACATGTATTTAGTATATACAAACAGATGTTGCTCATTACACTTTGGTCCTCCTACTAAGGAAAACACTTTATTATAATTAGGCTAATTTTACACAGTTTAGAGTTGTGTTTAAGAGTCTACAACTGATTATAATGTAATTGTGGGGGCATGTCTCTGTATCGCACCAGCCAATCACATCAAACAACTAAACCTAAACTGAAGACATGCAAATGAAACATGCAATAACGGCTTTAGAGATCACATGAGGTCAAAGGTGAATGGAGACTTGCTGTTAATGTAGATTTACTGTCATTTCACATGACTGAGAGAGGCCCTGTTAACCGTTTCATCCTGACCTACATTTTCAACTAATAAAAAGCTTGAACATGATGGACAATTCAAATACTATTCAATACCATTTCTAAAATCTGGTGAGATGTTCTGTGTTTCAGTAATGAGATTGTTAGGGTCTTGATACAGGTCTTGCTACAGGTCCTAAAAAAATTAAATGAAATAAAAAACAGTCTTACATTCTTCTCTCTCACTTTTTCTTTAGATTTGATCTGTTTCTGTCTCTATAATGAATCCAGGTCACACTCGATTGCTTCTTCTTCTCTCTGGAGAGATGACAAGTGACATTAACTCTCTGGCTCTCTATGTTAGCCTAGTTAGACCACTTTGCGTGCACAGAGAGAGAGAGATTGATGTTTAAAATAGAGTGCATTAACTTATTTCACCACAAGAGGACAGTGAGTAACACTGTTAAAACATGCTAAAATCACAACACCCTGACGCCCTACAATTAGAATGATCAAATTTTGAAGCAAGATTTATTTCCATTACTCATAGATGACAGAAAGAGCATGTAAATCCACAAAATAAAGAGGCAGAGGGCTGAGTGTGTAATTGGCACCATGTCCGTAGCATCCGTCTTTCGGTTCAAGTTAGCTGATCCCCGAAAACACTAATGCAACATAAAAAGGAACAGATCGATCGCAAAGTGGACCCTGTAATTCTTGCAAATGGCTGGTTTTCAGTGTCACAGGAGCAAATGACAATGATGCCACCTAAGTGCATCACTTTCAAATGTTAATGGTGCTTTTTGCTAACTTTCAGGTCAAAGTGGCATTATGGATTACTATTCAGGACGATTATATAGACAATATAAATATCATATTTTATATTCTGTCATCATTTGCTCATCTCTGACCTGTTCCATAAAAGTTTAACAAAAAAGGAGATGCAGTGAAAAACTATATGGAAGTCAATAGTTACAGGTTATAATGATAATAATAATATACATACTTTATTCACTAAGATGAAAAGCTCAATTTTCAGCAATGTCATCATTGGATTACTAATGTGTTCAATTAGCAGCCATAAAATATTTTTGCTATTTTGTTCCAATGAGCCTGCATGGGCTGGAAAACAAAGCTTCTTTCAGTATGTCAAAACTACACATACACCATAAATATAAAACATAGGAATGAATTTGTGAATACCAGTCTGCGGTATTTCTATGTGTGTGTGAGTGTGTGAACATATGCGTGTGCCCATCAGTGGGTCTGTATGCCATCTGTTTGCTTGTGCTGGCACAGGAGTTTCTCTAAGCTGTCAATTTCACAGGCTTGATCCACACACTTGCACGGGTGCCTTTTCACAGACTATGCTTTATAAACAAACTCGAAGAATTTTCAGAAATCCCACTGACTACTTTGACATTTGACTTCTCGTCCAGTGTGGGTTTGTGTGTGTGTTTGGTTGGTTTTGGAGTAGATGTTGTGTTCAATATGTCACTAGGGGTCTAAAGCAGTATTACATTACACACACACGCACACTAAGCTTAGCACTGTCAATCATATTCGCCACTTCAAAGCAAAATCTCAGTGACAGAGATGCACTTCAGGCAGTAAATGTCTACAAGCCAATTTTCTGAATTCTGGGACATCACATGCACAGATACCAACAGAGAGGTTTGATTACACATATGCGAAAACTAGATAGTCCACATTTCAGTGGCAGCACAATCTGATGTCTTACAGGTCCCAAAAGAGTTCTCGAAACTACAGCAAGCATATGTAAACACGTTTTATGGAGTCTTTGTGATTTTGTTTGTTATCTAAAATGGGAGTAAAATATTTTTTCTCCAAAAAATCAGACATGTTTATACACAACCTGACAAAAGTCTTGTCATTGATCCCAGTTGTAAGAGCAAAAAATAACAACTTGACTTCTAGTTGATCATCTGGAAAGTGGTAGAAGGTGGATTTTTCTGATGATTCATCTGTTCAACTGCATCCCAATCATCACAAATACTGCAGAAGACCTATTGGAACCTGCATGGAACCAAGATTCTCACAGAAATCAGTCAAGTTTGGTGAAGGAAAAATCATGGTTTGGGGTTATATTCAGTATGGGGGCGTGCGAGAGATCTGCAGAGTGGATGGCAACATCAACAGCCTCAGGAATCAAGACATTTGTGCTGCCCATTACATTACAAACCACAGGAGAGGGCAAATTCTCCAGCAGGATAGTGCTCCTTCTAATACTACAGCCTCCACATAAAAATTCCTGAAAGCAAAGAAGATCAAGGTGCTTCAGGATTGGCCAGCCCAGTCACCAGACATGAACATTATTGAGCATGTCTGGGGTAAGATAAAGGAGGAGGCATCTTGATGAATAGTCCTGCAAGAATGCTTTCTTTGCCATTCCAGATGACTTTATCAATAAGTTATTTGAGTCATTGCAGAGATGTATAGATGCAGTCGTCCAAGCTCATGA
>CAIGQQ010032009.1:1015741-1036146 GCA_903798035.1 Danio albolineatus
ATATATATATATATATATATATATATATATATATATAATTTTTACATCTGTTAGCTTTGTATAATAATAATACAAGCCCTTAAACATGCATTGTCCTTGCACCGCTTTCAGTTGAGGTGAGATTTTAGTGATGCTGTGACCACTGAACTAATAATTGTTGTCTGTCAGCTCACGTTAATTTGTGGTTTAATTTTTTCTTTTTGTTTGTTCACTGTAGGTTGCGCTGGACTGAGCGAGCTTTGGACCTCCTTGATAATCTTGTTGAGAAAGGTGAGAAAATAACAGCTCTGTATTTTGTAATTTTACATGATGTAAAAATGCACCGATACACACACTTAAGCAATATCGTATATTGTAAAGGTGTCTTTACGTCACCATATTTCTTAAAATCAAATTATACATTTGTAATTCTTCTGTAAATGCATGTATACATCTCTGAACAGCACTGGCAGTGTGTAAAGACACAAATGCCTCTTTCAGAAATGATTCTGTGCCTTATTTGAGTGTGAATATGGTATTAGACCATATGGAATATGGTATAAGTACAGATGACTGATAATAGAGTCTAAGCACAGTTCAGAAAATTCAGAACTCCTGGAACAGTTGACCAAATAAATTGAGATGGTACAGACATTAACCTATTTATATTAATCATTGTGTTATGACAGTTTACTGACAGGTTTCAGTTAATCCAGTAGAAATCTGTGATCAGGAGTTTCTCTCTTTTGCAAGTTTCTGGGCATGTGAATTAAGCACACTGATGAATAACAGTGCACAATTGACCATGTAAAATGGACCTTATTTGCCCACCAAATTTGCAAATGTGATGCACCTTAAGAACTCTTGATGCACCTTAAGACTAATCCTGCAGCTAAAAGTGCACATTTTCATAGTTTTTGTTTTCTTTTTCTCTCTATCTGTTTAAGATACCCCTGGAGATGACCACTTGCAGCCTTCCAGTTATCATTTCTCCATTGCTAAACTGGGTAAGTACATGATTTTTGTTGTTGTTTGGTCCTGCATACATGTGCAAACTTACAATTTAACATTTCTGTTTTAAGGTTGAAGCAAACATAATTTGGTATATAAAGGAGTAGGAGATGCAGAGGCGAATACATCATGTCCTGGAGCTGGGTCAGTTGGCATTACTGTGTGGAGTTTGCATGTCCCCCACAGTCCAAACACATGCAGTATAGGTCGATTTATTAAACTAAATTGACCGTAGTGTAAGAGTGTGAATGAGTGTATGGGTGTTTCTCACTGTGGACCAAGAATGGTTTAGTTACCTATATTGTTCAAAATATCATGTTTTTTGTTCACCTGAGGAGAGATTTAGAACAAGGGAAGGGTGAATAATGATGACAGAATTTCCATTTTTGTGTAAAATATCCCTTTTAATAAATGCAGTGTACTGTTTGTGTGGCATGGATTTAAGTGCTGTTTTTGTTTATTTGTTTTTAGATGGCTCAGGACGGGTATTTTATACCCACACACCAAAGATAAAGTTTTTAAGGTTTGGGGAGATGCGTCACTGCGGATTCTCTCATATTGCAAAAAAGAGAAGAGAACCTTGAATCTACCAGTTCAAGCAAACATTTCATCTGGTGAGAATCCTGTATAACAGCTGTTTTAATCCCAATTTGTAGCATTTCACCTTTGATATAAGAGGCTTGTTTTGAGTTTAATTATTGTGTTTTTTTCTGTTTTACATAAAGACAGCCTTGGAGATCCCGCTTTGGAGATGGTGCTTTAACAACTCTGCCAGCTATCCTTTCCCCACTGCCATACAGATTGAGCAGCCCTCGTACCAGGAGGCAGAACAAGAATTTGTTGATTTGCAACCTCTAGGTGCAATATTTATGACAATAAAATTTGGACATTATCTAATTCATGTGTGTATACTTGTATTTCATTCAGTATTTAGAGGAGGAGCAACAGAGACAACCCTTTCGTCCTGCTGCTTGGGGATGATCTAAACTGCTGGTGGTTGTTATTGTGGGAGGAGTGGCACTCAATTCATGGATTTAAATAAAGTATTGCCAATGTATTAAAAGCTGTGTTTTTGTATTTACATATAAAGATGACGACTACTACTATTATAATAATAATTTATTATTATTATATAGTGGTTAAGCTACTTGTCAAAATAACCCAACAAATTAGTTATTTTTGTAACCCAAATAGTTGGGTTAACCTTAATAACCCAATGGATTGGGTTAAAATAACCCAACAGAAGGTCGGTGCCAAAATAACCCATCTATGGGTTATCTGTTGGGTTATTATTAACCCATCTATTTTAAGTGAGTATATATATATATATATATATATATATATATATATATATATATATATGTATGTATGTATTATATATATATATATAATTTTTAATTAATTGTTACTTACATTGGTTTCAAGTTATTATATATATATTTTTTTCTTTGCATAAATCTGTTAATAAATAGTTTAGAACATTTGCCCGATCCCCACCAGAACATTAATCAAAAACAACATCAAAAGCAATGCTTTTTTCACATGTCCAAGACTTTGATAAAAGGTAAAAAATAAAATAAAATCCAATCCACAATTACTTTTTATATTAAAAATACGTCACTTTGAGTGTTGTTTTTACCAAATCAGTGACATCTTCTATGAAGTTGACAATTAGAGTTAAAATCCTGTAATTTTCTAAGCAATTTAGTAGTTTTGATCAGGACTGAGGTTAATTAACAGATTTATAGAAAAAAAAATGGATAAATAAATATATATTAATCTGATGCATTTTTACAGCAGTTTAATTCAGTTGATGTTTTCATCCTGAACATAACAAAATGGTAGTAAAATTGCCCAGGGTGTATTGTTGATTTTTTTTTTTTTTTTTTAATTTTCAAAGCATTTTCTTAAAATATGTGTCAAAATAAGATTTATCACCAAAAATCATTCTGCTAGTTGAAACACAGAAAAAGTTAAGGCCAAATTTAGACTGAAAATCACCCCAGAGTGGATGAAAACATCCCTAACAGTACATAAGGGAAACTAATGAAGGCAAACTAATGAAACAGACAAAATTGAAGGATACCAACAATTTAGTCCACGTCTGTACATAAAATGTAGGGTCTCTCTGAACAATGTCACATCATGGAAGTCAAATGGTTAACAGCAAATACTGTTTTTGTCACCATCCTCAGAAAGAACAAATAATCCAGGTCTGAACCACAGTATGACCAGAAGGCAAAGGGTGTTGATTAAGCACATTAAGAGCTGGTACACGCAGACACAAGCTCAGCTGTCACAGCAAATCTACTGTTCCTTCCCATCAGTGTAACTTTTCATCTCTTTCATTTCTGCTCTGAGCTCCAAAAAAATGCTCTGCACAGACAACCATACGCCTGATAATCTCCAGCGAAAAGCCATGCTTCATTTGGTGATTCTGACATAAGCCTTTGATGCTTAATTGAAGATTAATAACCAATCTTTCTCTCTGTGAGTTCATTTAACCTATAATCACTGATCTCAAGAAAGTCTCTGTCAAAGCTCAAGGCTAAACCTGATCTCACAACAGTTCAGCAGCTCTTAAAACGAACATAAGAGGGCATTATATGATGTTTTCAGCTTATTCGTATACCAAAATTCAATATTCTATTTGTGCGTGTAAGAGAGAGATCGTTCGACTGATGGATCAGACAGATTCGTATCGATTGTGAAGGAAAAGACGTCAATATGGTTGAAGATGGAGAGAGAGAGACAGACAAAAGTTGTGATCTGAATCATTCACACTTCATCAGAGAAAGAGAAGTGGATTTCAAAATGATTTGTTTTTGTTTTGGTTCTAAATTGTTTGTGTTCTTTTTGCCTTTACGCTTGTTTGCTGTGCAATCTGGGAAAGGTGAGAGAAAGCTGGAAGTTTGAACTGGGTCTTGTCTTTACAGGTGTAGTTGTAATTTATAAAATTAATGCAATATATAAATAAATAAAAAATAAAAAAATCAACAGCAGAAACTTGCTTGAAAATTATTAGTTTGCAGTTCTGTTTGGTGACACTACACACTGTAAAAAATGGTGGATTCCAAACAATCAATTAGTGTTGAGACAACATGAAGGAATTAAGTTAATTTATTTGTTTTTAGGTAGGTTGAACATAAAATAATTAAGTTGTCTTAAAAATAAAACTCAAGAACTGTGTTGTTTCATCTCATCTTTAATAAGTAATTTACATTGACAAACATAATATTTGAATTTTACTGAAATGTCACTCTTGACTTAAGATTTTACTTATACTCAAAAAAAGCTGGATTGTTTCAACCCAAAGACAAAATTTGGACAAATACAACCATTGGGTTAAAAAGTACGGTCCCACTTTATATTAAGTGTCGCTTATACCTGTGAACTTACATGGTAATTAGATGTGTAAGTAGTATGTAACTACAGTGTATGTACACACTGGTACATAGTATTTACTTGTGTAATACTGGTGTAACTACACTCATGTAACAACCCACTGAATAGTATTTGTAAGTACAAATGTGTAACAGGACATTGGTAACAATACTAGGAAAGTACACATCTGTATCACGAGTTATGTAAGTGCATTGTGTAACAACAATATGTACTTGCAGATGTTTTTCCACTTCCACACCTGTTTGCAGATCATGTACTTGTGAACACTGTATGGCAGAACTAATGCTGCATTAGAAGGTTTCACCTTGTGATACCAGTGTACTTACATGGTAAATCCACAGGAACTGTCCACTCAATATAAAGTGTAAAATGGTCACAAATTACTGTCACAAATTACTGTTCATACATTCATTCATTTTCTTTTCGGCTTAGATGGGTTGCAGCTGGAAGGGCATTCGCTACTTAAAACATATGCTGGATAAGTTGGTGGTTCATTCTGCTGTGGTGACCCCAGATTAATAAAGGGACTACGTAGGTCGAAACGAAAATTTATTTTATTTTACACTTTATATTGTGGACCGTTCCTGTGGAGTTACCATGTAACTACACTGTTATTAAAGCGTTGCATAGAATATATTTCTACAAGTTACACAGTAATTTGTGACCATTTTACACTTTATATTAAGTGGACAGTTCCTGTGGATTTACCATGTAATTACACTGGTATCACAACGTGAAACCTTCTAATGCAGCATTAGTTCTGCCATACAGTGTTCACAAGTACATGATCTGCAAACAGGTGTGGAAGTGGGAAAACATCTGCAAGTACATATTGTTGTTACACAATGCACTTCCATAACTCTTGTTACAGATGTGTACTTTTCTAGTGTTTTTACCAATGTCCTGTTACACATTTGTACTTACACATACTGTTCAGTGGGTTGTTACATGAGTGTAGTTACACCAGTGTTACACAAGTAAATACTATGTACCAATGTGTACATACACTGTAGTTACATACTACTTACACATCTAATTACCATGTAAGTTCACAGGTATAAGCAACACTTAATATAAAGTGGGACCAAAAGGATTATTTAAATTTAATAGAAAAAAATATCCCAACATTGTTTTTGTCCATTACAGTATCTGACCCAACATTCATTAGCTCCTTTCACGCATACAGACATTCTGGAAAATTACCAGCAATTATCTGGAAAGGGATCATGTGTGAACACACCTTTTTGGAAAACACCCGTAAATTTTTTTCTGGCAATTTTACGGAAAGAGAAGTTGTAGCATTACTGATAATTTGCTGGAATGCTGCGCTGTGTGAACCAAAGTCCCTGTAAGGTAAGTCATTTCACTCTGCGGCCATCTTGAAATGCCTCTCGGGCATTATGCTGGGGCATTCTGTGAGGAAACAAATTCTCCAAGACTGCTTGCCAAGCTTAAGATTAAATTTCATTTTAGGAATCAACATTTAGTTTCATTCCTAAACGTTTGAATCACAAAACCTGCAGAAATTTATGTCTGATTCAAGCCCCTCCCCCTGGAGACTCATCAGTCTATAGTGATCTCTGATTGGCTCCTGTACTAGAAGGCGGGGCTTCATTCGCCATATTGACTATTATACTTTTCCCCATCATTCAAAACTATACGAGTGACAGGTCTTGTGTGATCTATAGTCTTTGTGTGAATGCAGAAGGAAAATTGCTGAAAAGAGCGTGTTCACGCTCAGATCGCCCTGACGCGAGACGTCTACTCCAGCCAATCAGAACATTCAGACGCATTCACATCCGCGCTGTTTATGAAAATAAAAGCCTTTAAATATTTTTCCTGATACATTTAGCTACTAGATGTTAGTCAGATAACGTTTCTATTTTCCGTCTTAATGCAAACTGTGTAAAAAATGATTGATAAAATGCTTATGATAAACCACTGTTTGTTTACCTTTAAGCTATGCTTCAGTTGCTTGATGTGTGTGCCCGTGAAGCAGACGGTGAGTGCCAGCAAACACACATATGTACATCTTGACATGTGAAAGTGCTCCTCCATGTTTTCATCGAAGTTGTTCACAACACTTATCCATGCACAGAATTTGTAATGTCGTCAAATGTGTAAAAATTTAGCTGCGGTTCACGCTAAATGCGTTCACATCTGCCTTTGGATGTCTCTGGGACAAAGCAGTTGCAAAATTGCTATAGCTTTAAATAAAATGAAACCATCAACAAAAGCCTGACCCCTTCTATGTACACAAATACAATAAGTGCAGCCGATTAGATGTAATTTCTGGTTAATAATGTCAGAATTAACAGGTATTTTGGAATGGATGTGAAATGTTTTTTCAAAAAAAAAATTCCAGGTTGTTCTTGCCTGTGTGAACAGCACTTTTTTGAATTTACCAGTAAAGTCGTTCCGGTAATTTTCCAGCTGTTTACTGTATTTTACGTATCGCGGTGTGAAAGGGTCTGTTGTAAAAACTGTTGGGTTCCACACAATCGATTTGTGTTGTTAAAAAATTAAGGGATTAAAGTAATAAGTTAACTTAATTCCTCCATTTTCTCATAACACAAATCGATTGTGTGGATAAACCAATTTTTTTATTTGTAAAAATATATATACAAACAATAATTAAAAACAACAAAAAACAACATTAACAATTAGGTTGTCTCCCATCCCCCATCAAAAAAACAAACAAAAAAACTTGTGTTGTTTCAGCTAATTTAACATTAGCAGTTTGAACAAACATTTTTCCAGTGTTGAGTAAAAAAAAACAAAACAATTTTTTAGACTCTTAATTTGAGCAGGAAAATATACACATATATAAAAAGAAATGTAAATATAAGAACAATAGAGGAAAGGAATGCACCAATATTGAAATTCTGGTCTACACATTTAGCTGATACTGACGCAATTATTTTATACTCTAAAAATGATTAATTGTTTGAAGCCAAATATTGTTAAAACATGATCAACCTAACTTCTGGGTTGGTCCCTAGTTTACCTAAATTTGGGTTAAAAACCTTTTTATGTTAAATGTGATAACAAAAATGGATAAAGTTAAATATCCAATTTTGAACATGAAGAAAAATAAATACAAAAAAAATCTTTGAATTCTCCAACAATATGTCTTGGATTCCTAAAATAAATGGTTGGGCATAAGAATTAAGGTTGAGGGATAGTAACTGTAAGGTTGTTGGTTCAATCTGCATTAGCCCTCACCATTGTGCCCTTAAATAAGCCACTTACCCTCACATATCCCTAAACAGACTGTTCCAATAATAAGCTTATGGCATCATTATAACCAAAGCAGTTGCAGATTTCCCTTCTGATCCCATTGCATATACATCACAGTGTCTGTCAGTTGACATTACTGTACTTAAAGCAAAAACGAAACACTAGAGAGCACAAGAAATACAGTGACATCCACAAGCCATGTTTATATAACTCTATTTCCAGTCATGTGGGAGTGCTTCGTTTATTCCAACATAATCCACCATTAGCAGAGCCATTTCTTTCTCTGAACTTCCGCTCTTTGTGAGGCTGATCGCTGCTCTCAGGTGCATTTCTGAACAGAGTCGAAGCGCTGGAAAAGGGCCAGATGATGGAGAGGAACAGAGAAAGAGGAGGAACAGGCAGATGTAGGCAGATCTCTCTGGTGAGCTTTCTGAAATAGAGCTCTCTAAACACACGCTCCAAACAACAGAAGGCCTTCAATCAATTCTGCATCTTCAAACAACATCATTCGGGCTTTTTGTAGGCACCACTTCTCTTAATAATCTCCTTAGATCTTTCACTGTCACAGAACATTTAGCCTCCATTGGATTCTGACTTTGTTACTGTCTTACACGGTCTTATTATTAAGTCTGTCAGTGCCACACTAACTTCTTAGTATGTTGACTGTATTAAAGAGATTGTTCACCCAAAATAAATCCTCATCGTTTACTCATCCTTGACGTTTATGAATTTCATTCTTCAGTTGAACACAAATTAAGATATTCTGAAGAATGTTAGTAGGAACAAATATACTATGGAAGTTAAATGGCTGTTTATTCCAACATTGTTCAGAATATCTTCTTTTGCGTGAAATAGAAGAAAAAAAACTGGAGGATGAGTAAATTATGACTGAATTTTCTATCTACTATTTCTTTAAGGTTTAATATTTTTAAGATTAAAATCACCAAGTCCACTACAAAAACAGTCGTAATACTGGTCCTATTAAATGTTCATTGATGTTTTGAAATTAGGCTGAAGAAAAATAAGAAAAAGAAAAAAGAAAAAAAAAAGTTTATTGGTATAGTAATGAATAAAAATAAAAAAAAAAAACATCGTCAATGCCTAATCAAGCTCACATTAACATGATTTTTAATGCTTTGTCAAATTAATTATTTAAAATGAGTTGAATCAACACAATTCTTGAGGGTTATATTGGGGACAACATAATTATGTTCAATCCACTTAAATTTGTAAAAAACAATTAAGTTAACTTAATTGATTTGGGTTGGGACAACAACAAACCCGTATTTTTTTCAATGACTGAAAAAAGAAACCAAAACAGCGTCACAGTGGCGCAGTGGGTAGCACGATTGCCTCAAAGCAAGAAGGCTCTGGTTTGAGCCTCAGCTGGGTCAGTTGGCATTTCTGTGTTTGCATGTTCTCCTTGAGTTTGCGTAGGTATTCTCCGGGTGCTCCGGTTTCGCCAACAAGTCAAAAGACATGTGGTATAGGTAAATTGGTTTCCCGGTGATGGGTTGCAGCTGGAAGGGCATCCGCTGCGTAAAACATATGCTAGATAAGTTGGTGGTTCATTCCGCTATGGCGACCCCAGATTAATAAAGGGATTAAGGGACTAAGCTGAAAAGAAAATGAAATGGAGAAACCAAGACACATTGAAGAATACTATTAGAACGCATTAACAATTTCTCTATAATTTACGCTATGAAAGCAAAAATATCCCTGTTTTGTATTTATGATATAATTAAGCAATATCACACATGTACACTCGACGTTTGCTGTTTGTTCAAACTACTTATTTAAAAATGCGCTGAAACAACACAAGTCTTGATTTTTCAGTACGACAACTTAATTGTTTTATTTTCAATCCATTTACATTTGTAAAAACCAATAAGTTAACTTAATTCCTTCATGTTGTCCCAACACAAATCAATTGTATAGAGCCCAGCATCTTTTACAGTGAGAGTACTGTTTTCTTGAATATAATGTGTGCATGACTACACAATTTAAAATTTATATTATTATATTTTTGTGAAATTATTATCAAAAAATAAATAAACATTGAGATAGTCACTTGACAATACAGCACACCCCTACACTAAAATCACACAAACAAAAAGTGTCACAAAACGTAACTTCAACACATCTCAGATTTTACGCGTGTCTTGGCCAACAGCCTTTGCCACACTCAATTTCACACACTACGAAGTAGCAGTTATGATTGGGGCATGTCTGTAGTCTCCAATGGTGTTTCATTTACACCTTCACACCTTCATAGTGGATAAAAACTAAGAAAACACATTTCACCCCCAGAACCACACAGGCACATTACCTCATCCACTCTTTCAAACCACACAAAACAGATCTCATCCACTAATACATCACATTTAAACAAAGCTTTTGCAAATATGCTAAATTTACAGAAAATAACTAATTATTCAGGAATCGTGACTTCTGAATAAATTGTTTACACTGGATACAAGTACACAGTTAGTGAATGAGACTCAATTTAACATGAATTAGTCATTTGATCTCACTGGTGGAGCAAGAGCACATCAAAACAGCTCATTATCAAACAATCGTTCCAGTAATTATTAGCGCTAGATTCAATAAACAGGGTGTGTAATGAAAAACCAGGTAAAACTGTTCTTCCCTGTGCATGTACTAGAGACAAACCAGTTAGTTCAACCACATGGAACTGCAAGAATGTAAACCTCAAATGACAGCAACCAGAAGTGCTGATGTCTACACACCTTTAATTATATGTTTTGTACTGCGAATTCAAAGCATTTAGTGTGTGTATGTGTGCATGCACGCATGTGTGTTTTTCAAACTCATGTCACTTACTGCTTTGTTGCGTGAGGGTAGTTTAGTGTTATTGATTTATGCAAGTAACCCATGGGTTGTAGGTTTGAACCCCCATGAGGGCTTCACTATTACTTATGTGCCTTTGGGAAGGACATTTAACCCAAGGTTACTCCATAGGGTTTGCATCAAATGTAGTGCACCATAAACAGTTTTTAATAAAGCATTCATTTAGCTTTACTGATGATATCAAGCTTGATTTGAACAATTTTGTTGCAAAACGCAATAAAAGCCGTTTTTTGACATTTGGATTTTATGATTGGAAATCACCGTTCAGATGTTCTCTTATCTATGTGTGAATTGCTGCCAGTAACACATTTTAAGAATGAACATTTTAGGCCTACTACAAAATGTATTTTTTCACAAAACGCGATATCCGCCAGACCAGTTTCTTTGCAAAATGCGATATAACAGTTATATAACTGTTATATATAGAACAGTATATGCGCGAGCGCAGCATCCCCTGGGAGAAGAGTCACCGCCAGCAAAGTGCTCTGAGTTTGCTCATTGATTTAACGATAATATCAAAACAAAAAAATATGTTTTTAAAAAAAGAGGATTCACTAAGCTAACTAAAAGTGTTTGCCATTTAATTGTTTATACTATAGGCGAGCTGTCAGTCACAGGCTATCGCGGCTCAGCCCGCTCTGATCATACAGGTTTTCAGCAGCGGTGTGGAGCCTCCACTCTTTCTGTAACGAGCAACAAGTCGTTTATTTAACTAACCTAATCTTACTTATCTATATTATAACTAATCACAATTAGTCTGAAGCTGTTTAAGGACGGTTGAAACGATAAACATCCTGCAGTTAGTTTGCTCTGACAGCTATGTTGTTTTCCGACCTTTTCATTCAGGGACTGCCCTGGATTACTGGCACACGCCATAGTCCCATTATGTCTATGATGGCATTATGTTTTTGAATATTATGAATATTTACGATCTATTGATAAATTACTGTTAATTTTCCCACAGATGATCCAAAAGATTTCTTCAAATGCCACAGTGAAGCCTGCTTAAAGCCATTGGTGCCCCAGCCAAAAAAAAAGAAAAAGTTATGTTATATTGTGTACGTTCTGGCCAAACCTAACTAACTAACTTAGAATCTTATTATTAATAATCAATCAAATATAATTGTATAAATTATTAATAATCAATCAAATATAATTGTATAAATACACAATCAATTCTTTGTATATACTGTTCCATATAGTTTTTATTAAATTTAATCAATTTAGGATGTTTGATAATGTTAAGATAAATATGTTGCATTTTGGCATGCTTTTTGACTATTTATTCAATAAAAAATATCCTGGATTTGAAGAATATGTGTCCCTGGCCTTCACTGAGCTCAAGTAATAGTTTAATGTACAGAAATTGTGAATAAAGTTGACTGTTGATGTCTTCAATAATAATGTCAACTAACCAACATTTTCCAAAATGGATATATCTCGTTTTGCAACGAAACTCTTCATTTTATATTTGTTCTTAGTTTTTTTTTTTTTTACTGTGTAGTAATTCTGAACAAATTTATTGGCAATAAACACATTTAATTTTTACTCAGTTTTCAATACACTGTGTAAATACACAGATTGTACAAAGTTGTATTTTTTATATTAAAAATTAATTGCGCAATGCTTTTGTTGTACGATGTATACAGCAACAGTGAATTACCTGGGTTCCCTACAATATTTTGATTATCAAATGTCCTTCTGGAGTCTCCAGGTGTCCTTTTAGGGACGATGTATAAATATCAATAAAGCAAAAAGGTTACAGAAATGCAGTTTTTTCTCAAACCTGGTAAAACATTAATCCTCATTTTACTTTTTTTTTTTTTAAATTAAAAACATCTATTATTATTTCAGTCTGTGAGCTTCTGATGCCTGTAAGACCAGAGTTCAAGAACTGCAACCATTTCTGTTTAATTATGTCTTTTTTAGCTAGTGAAGGTGCTGGTTAAGGGATTACGAGTCTCTTTGAGGCAAGTTAAAGCAGGTCAGGTCAATCTGTGGCCACACTGGTACACTGCTTGTTCAAATTACGAATTTAAAATGAGCTGAAAAATCACAAGTCTTGAGATTTTTTTAGGACAACTTAATTGTATTAACTTCAATCCATTTAAATTTGTTAAAAATGTTAACTTAATCGATTTTTGTCTGTACGACATAAATTGTGTGGAATCTTGCATTTTTTTCAGTGCAATAGGTAGTAATTGTAACATACAAAAGCATGACAGCGGAGTCTCAACGCAGCTTTGCAGTATTAATAAAGCAAGGACAAAACATGGAGAGTAAAAGAATCTGCAAACAAACAATCTGGCCAAGGTAAGGGCTGGCAACAAACAATCACAAATTCAACAAACAATCTGAGATACAAAACCAAGAAGAGAAACAAGAAATGAGGGCACTAGTGATGGCTGCTTTCAAAGCACTGCTTCATGAAGCTTCAAAACTTTGCAAATCTTTTATTTTGAATCAGTGGTTCAAAGCGAGAATCAAATTGACAAAGTCATGTGATTTCAGTAAATGAAACTTCATTACGTCATTACGGTTTCAAAATGTAACATAAAATTAACATCCCCAGTGGCGAATCAATGAACAGGTGCCATACACTTTAGGCTTAGGATTAGTTTTACTGATTAGTTTTACTAATTTGTAGATGTTTGAGGCAGTTGTAATTAAAATAATATTAGTTAATAGTCTATTTTTGGCCTGTTCAGCAAAGCCCACCACAGAAAAAAATATATAAGCACTGAAAATGTATGAAAGAAAAATAATTATGAAGACACCTATATTAAATGATAAGCTAAGTGCATGTATATGTTATAGAGATTGTTATAATTCTTAACATACCGTGAACATCAACCCATCTATCCATCTGATTGATAGAGACATATTGACAGACAAATATATAATTCCCAATACTGTATCACAGGCTAAATGAAGCACTTTTAAATACTTCAGAGGAATCTATTTAACTACTATGTCCTCATCATTAAGGATTCAGACAGCGCAGTCAGGGGTCCAGGATGTGTGATACTGACCAAAGAGTTTTATCTGCAGAGCCAAACATCCAGCAGCACTAGAACCCAGACTGCCTGATCAGCACTTCAGACTGTTACCCATCACTAATGCTGCAGATTCCTTCCTCAAAGAGTTATATCAGATACGCACTTACATGCATAACATGCAGATTTACACTCGCTCAAACACATAACGCACAGATTTACACTTGCGCGCACACAAAGACGGCGCACCACCTACAGTCAATAAACTAGTAAACACTTTTAACACCACATGACTGATACCAAAGGCTATTCCTATGGATTTTCTTGTCAATCACGATGATTAACATTAATGACTGTCAGACTAAAATGTAGCCTGAAAGCCAGAAGATATATTAGCGCTGTAGGCCAAGTGTAACCTGTCTTGCATATGCTACTTTGGTCAGTATGGGGTCTAAATGCTCTCCTTTGGTCTCTGACAGGTGTTCAGTTACTCTCTGATCCTTTTCGGTGTGTCCTACCATGTGCTTTATATTTCCCCCAGACTGGCGTTTGGAATGGGCTGTGTGTTAGATTCTCCAGGAGACATCGGAGAGGCTGGGAATATTTGTATGCTTGCTCAGGAGTGGGATTAAGATTTACAGAGAAAGTTGCAGAAGGTTTTGCTTGAGTATTAATCACACTTTCCCTGTCCGGCCGGTATGGCAGAGGACAGCATCATGCGTTGCATTTAAAAATAGATAATTGATACCTGTGATTTTAAATAAGCATTCTTTTTTTTTTTTAAACAATCCTTTTTATTATGTTTTTTTATATCAGTACAAATCAGAATCAGAATCAGTTTTATTGCTAAGTGTGCTTCACACACACAATGAATTTGAAAGTGACAACGCAGAATAAATATGAAAAAAGACGATAGACATCAAACAGAGATGCAGTCAGTCCAACGATCTGGATGTTGAAATGTATGTACAGATTTGTTATAAATATACAGGTTATAAGGTGCTGTGTACAAATGCGTAAGGAGAAGTATTGCATCGTATATTGGTATACAGTAAGATGCTGTGTACAAGTGCGTATGAGAAAGTATTACATGTTTATATTGCACAATAGAAAAATATTAACTGTTCATGAGGTAGATGGCCTGAGGAAAGAAACTTTTCCTGTGTCTGGGTGTTTTTTTTTGTTCGGTGCTCTAGCCATGATAACTTTTACATATGTACACTTTTTTGCTTTTAAACAAAAAAGTTGTATCATCATGTTAATAATATATTTATAAGAGAACTGAAAAATACAGAGGGGAAAGAGGAAAAAGAAAGAAAACAAAAGAGTAAAGGAAAGTAGGAAAGTAAAGGAGAGTAATGAAAGTAAGGCTGGGATTTGAGGTGTTTCTACTTGGGTTCAATCACTGCTCTCTTGTTAAAGTAGTTAATAAATGGATTCCATATAACATGGAAATTCTTAGTTTTAGAATTAGAGGAAAGTCTCAGCTTCTCAAGTTGTAGGCAAGACATGACATTTTTTTTATCAGTGTAAAGCAAACTGGAAGATCTTTTCTTTTCTAATTCAGTAAAATCAATCTACGTGCCAAAAGGATTATAAATCTAATCCCTGTACATTGATTTTTAGATAATTCTGCATCACCATTGACACCAAATATAGCAAAAATTGCCTTGGATATACTTGTTTCCCATCACTTCAGATATTAATTGAAAAACCATTCATTCATTTTCCTTCGGCTTAGTCCCTTTATTAATCCGGGGTCACCACAGCGGAATGAACCACCAACTTATCCAGCATTTGTTTTACGCAGCGGATGCCCTTCCAGCTGCAACCCATCTCTGGGAAACATCCATATACACTCACTCACAAACACACACTATAGACAATTTAGCTCACCCGGAGCACCCGGAGGAAACCCACACAACCACGAGGAGAACATGCACACTCCACACAGAAATGCCAACTGACCCAGCCGAGGCTTGAACCAGCGACCTTCTTGCTGTGAGGCGAATGTGCTACCCACTAGGCCACCGTGGCACCCCTAATTGAAAAACCAAATTCCAATAATTAACTATTTTAGGACAACTCCAAAACATGTGACCGAGCGCTGCTGGAATCGTGTTGTTTCAAATCCGTTTCATTTCATCTTAATTTTCTCTTACAGTAAAACACGTACTACTGTACTGTCCTGCTTTTAATAATTCCAGAAGGCCTTTTAAAAATCTTTTTTAAGTCTCTTAAGGACATTTTTAGCAAAGTGACACCGGGAAAAAAATCTGAATTTTTATCATGTATTGATGCTAAAAATCTTATTTCATTTATGTATTCATTTGTCTGTTGTTTTTAGTTGTATTTTTATTATTGAAATGTTATTGCCATGAAAATAGCGTTGGTTGCTGACATGGCTTTAAATAAAAATTTATTACTTAATTTCTATAGAACTATTACAATGTAGACTGTGTCTAAGTAGCTTAACATAGATGAAATTCTAGTAAATTGAAACTGTGTCAGTCCAGTTTTCACAGTTGAATTTCATTGTAATGTAAATGTCCCTGCTGAAAGCCCAAAAACACTGAAGAGCAAATCCATCGCAGAATTTTTATTCTGAAATTCTATTCCGTGAAACGTATTTTTAAGATTGTTTTAAGTGTTGTTTGTGTCATCTTTGGGAACAACATGTGGTTGAGTAACTGATGATTGAAATTTCATTTTTTGGCAGATTTTTCACTTCAAGAAAATTAGATAAAAGAACAACAATGATTTAAAGTGTTCTTTTTTTAATCTAAATGGTTTATAAAGCAAATAATTGATTTAAGTAATATTCATGAAAACAAATGTTATGTCATTATCTTAGTATTTAAGTTCTAATGGTACAGTAGGATATTTCTAAAAAATAAAAAAGTAATCATGACAGACTTTTTTTCACTAGTTATTTAAACAGAAGAAAAATATATTCATAACTGTGAGAATTCAGTCAGAATTATGAGAAAACTACCAATTCTGACATTTCCTCACAACTGTGACTCAAGGAAGTGAATTAAGAAATCCAATCGTTGGAGGGAAAACAGCTATTTTCTTAAAATCGTGATCTGATATATTTCACAATTCTGACAAAAAAAACTGCCAGATTTAAAAAAAAAAGGGTTCTATCTTATAGTTCTGTCTTTATAACGTGCAATGGTGAATTTATACTATGATTTATTTTTTTATGCAATTTAAGGAAAAAGTGATAATTGCAAATGAAATGAAAATGTTATAAATGTTATGATAATATAAAGACGTTCAGAAAAAGGAAAACAATTGTGTGAGGCTGATGACGGCAGCCATAAGAGAAAATAACGTCAAATTTGTGTCCTGTCCCATAGACGCTGCATTAGAAACGCCTCACACAAGCGGTAATTCGTTTTGGAAATTGAAACAAAGATGATATAAAGCATTCATAAATATATATAAATGTTCATACATTTAAAAAAAAAATCTTAATATTAAAAACTTTAAAGGATTTAAGATTCTGATGACAGGCGTCATAACAGGCTTGTGAAAGGGGTCCATTGCAAGAACAAAAGAAGTCAGTATTGTTAGATAAAAAGACACCAATTTTATTCGGTGGCAGAAACAAGCTTCCATAAGCAGCCAATGAAAAGCTGAGCATTTCATGCATAAGCACTTCCCAATGGTGTTTATACCAGTTATGTTTTATCAGGCAGCTGTAATGAACATTTTTCTATGTGTACATGTATTTGAGCGCACACGCATCTACGTGATGGTGTTCACATGTGAACCTAACTGTCTGCGCATGTGTAGTCGAGCAGACTGATGGATTGCCCCTCTGCCAAAAGCTCCATGGCAACGGTTTCTCTAGCTGTTATGATTTAGTGCCCTCAGCCCCTTTAAATACACCGTCTCTCCATTTAGACTCGCCCTCCCTCGCTCTCCTTGTTTACATCATCGCCTGCTCTCACACTTTTCTGTTTCCATGCCTTCTGTCAGCACTTAAAGTTGAAGTCTTATCGGATTCTCTCAACCTTCATCAAAAGAAAAGCAGCTTGTTCTCCTGATCCTCTCTTTCAGAAATCTTTGCTCGCTGTTTCTCTCTGTCTCAGTCTGTTCTCATGCTGGGCTGAGCTTTCTTTCCTTCCCTCTAGAATGATTTTTTCCTTCCTATAACTTCCTTCCTTTTTTTCCTTTCTTCCTTGTTTTTCCTCCTTAATTCTCTACAGATTTCTTTTTCATTTACCAAATCATTTTCCTTCTTTACAGTGAAACTTTATTTCTCCTTCCTCCTTCCGGAATATTTCCTTTCAGCACAAATCTTTTTTTTCCTTTCCCCTTTTTGCCTTCCTTATTCCCAAACCAAAAATCTTTTTTCCACTCATTCGTCCGCTGTAACAATATTTCCTCCTTCGTATTTTCTTCCCTCCTGTGTACTCACTAAATAGTTTTTTCCTTCTATCTTTGCAGTGTCAGTTATACCTTCTCCTTCCTTCTTTTCTCTTTCTTCTTTCCAGCATTTCTCTAGACCATTATTCTTTATTTTTATTCCTCCTTTCTTTTTCTAGCATAGAAGTTTAGCAAATCCCATCTTCATTCCTTGTTTCATTACCAATGTTTACTCCCACTTTCAGTTTCAACGGTTTCCCTTTTTTTCCATTGAATCGTATTGTTCTGTCCATACTTTCTTTCTTCCATTTAATCCTTTCTTCGTTCCAGTACTCTTCTTTCAGTTTCTTACTTTTTCTAGCAAGCATTAGTACTTTCTTCCTTCCTTCTTTCTTGCTCTCCACAATCATTATTGCTTTCCTTTCTTTGTGGTTCCTACAAAATTTGCATATTACCCATTTCATATACCGTTCCTTTCTTCCTTTTACAACAATTTCCTCCTTCCCTCCCTCCTTTATCCCATCATTCCAGTTTCACTTTTTATTTTTTCCACCTTAATTTTTCCTTTCGCTCACTTTTTTCAGTCCTTTTTCTTCTACCTTTCTTTTAATCATTTCTTCCTCGTTATTTCTTTTTTCCAGCATGCCATCAGTTCCTTTTTCTTTCCTTCTTGTACTCCATACCAACAATCACTATTGTTTTCCTTGCTTTCTGTAGTTGTCTTACTTTCATTTATATCTTCCCTTCCTTCCTTCCTTCCTTCCTTCCTTCCTCCCAGAACAAAATATTCTTCCTTCCTTCCTACCCTCCTTGTTTTATCTCTTAATTCCAGTTTCACTCTTGATTTCTTCCACTTTGATTTGTCTTTCCTTTCACTCTTTTTTCAGTCTTTTTTCTTTCATCTTCCTTTTAATCCTTTCTCTCTTCTCTTTTTTCTTTTCCCCCAGCATGCAATCAGTTCTTCTTTCCTTCTTTCTTGCCCTCCATGTCAACAATCCTTTTTTCCTAACATTTCTTTTCCTCCCTCTCTTCTCTCTCCCTTTCAGTTTTCCTTCCACTTCCATTTTTTCCAGCACTCCATCAGTTCTTTCCTTTCTGCCCTCCATACCAACAATCATTATTGCTTTCCTTTTTTTTCTGTTGTTCTAACTTGCCCATTTCGTATACCTTTCCTTCTAGAACAACATATCCTTACCTCCTTTTCTCCCTACTTTATCTCTTTATTCCAGTTTCACTCTTTATTTCTTCCACCATTATTTTCCTTTCACTCTTTTTTTCAGTAATTTGTTCAGTCTTTTTCAGTCCTTTTTCTTGCCATCAGTTCTTACAGTATTTCCTTCCTTCTTGCCCTATTACCAACAATGCTTCCTTCAAGAACAACATTTCCTCCCTTCCTTTCAATTTTACTCATTTTTTTATCGTCCCTTTTCCCTCCACTTCAATTTTTCTTTCCATCTTTTAATAATTTCTTACATCCAGTACTCTTCTTTCCATTTTTTCCAGCACGCCATCAGTTCTTCCTTCCTTCCGGCCCTCCATACCAACAATCAATATTGCTTTCCTTTCTTTCTGTATATTTTACTTCCTCTTTTCATAACCGTTCCTTCCATACTCACTATCAGAACAAAATTTTATTCCCTCCTTCTTCCTGTCCTTCCAGTTTCACTATTTTTTCCTTCAATATTCATTTTTCCTTCCACCTTCCTTTTCCTTCCAGCCCATCAACAACCAATACTTCTTTCCTTATTTCCACCACACAATTTCACACTCTCTTTCGCTCTTTTGACAGGTCCGATCTCTCCAGCTGAATTCACATCTGTGTTGCTGTTTTGATGTCATAAGAGCGAGTCTGTGTGTGTCAGCCAGAAGGACATGATGGTGAGCAGAGGGGCAATAATGGAGCACCACGCCCCATGTCAGCATCACACACACACACAATGCAAAACATACAAAAATACAAAAGCAACCAGCATGTGTGAAAAGTTGTGTGTGACAAAAAAACATGTAAGACAGAACAAATAAGGAAACGAGAAACCATCCAATTCACGCAGGAACAAGTAACAAAGAAATGAGCAGAGAAATTACACAAATAAATACTTTTTGTGTGCAATCTGATTTTCGTATGCCATGACTTGATCTCTCTCATTCGTTTTCAGACACTCAATGTGATCTTGGATAACACCATAGCGACAAGAGACATGAGAGCTGTCACACGTGTTATGCTGTCTGCCTGTTGATTGGTCCGCTGAAGAAGAAAAAACGCTTCCACGAACCTCTAATTTTAAAATGTGAGCTATTTCATGACGTCAGTGCATGTTATTTAAAGGTACAATTCTAATGGCAGCTTTTGTACTTCTTTGTGTCAGTCTTTCTTGTCTAAACCTCTCCTTCTTTCTCTTGTTGCCATGACTACAATCATTAACACATGGTTATCTCACAGTGTAGTAACAAAGCAGGCCAAGACACATGCACGCACAGGCGCAGACCATTAAAACGCTGACAAAATGCCTTCCTTGCCAAAAC
>CAIGQQ010032009.1:1036156-1051987 GCA_903798035.1 Danio albolineatus
AAGTCAATGTTTCCAGCATTCATCAAAATATATTCTTGTGTCCAACAGAAGAAAGAAAGACTTTAATTTTTGGGTTAACCGACCATGTCCAGAACATGCATTAAAATTCACTAAAAATAATTCAAAATATTCATTCATTCATTTTCTTTTTAGCTTAGTCCCTTTATTAATCTGGGGTCGCCACAGCGAAATGAACCACCAACTTATCCAGCATTTGATTTACGCAGCGGATGCCCTTCCAGCTGCAACCCATCTCTGGGAAACATCCATACACACCCATTCACACTCATACACTACGGACAATTTAGCTTTACCCGATTCACCTATACCACATGTCTTTGGACTTGTGGGGGAAACCGGAGCACCCGGAGGAAACCCACGCAACCACGGGGAGAACATGCAAACTCCACACAGAAATGCCAACTGACCCAGCCGAGGCTCGAACCAGCAACCTTCTTGCTGTGAGGCGAACGTGCTACTCACTACGCCACCGTGGCGCCCAATTCTAAGTATCTTTATAATTATATTTATATTTATAACAGATTTTCCCACCAAACAGCTTGACAACATATCGTTTTAATGGCCGAAAGACTATACACACCGCTCAACATTTGACATTTGATTTTTTAAAGACATGAATATTAGTAACAGAAGAATCTCTACACTCCACATGACCAATAAAGAACAAGTACATACACAGAACCACAGCCAAAAAATGTAGGGGCCAATGGCATTTGGCAATAGGTGAAAATCCTTTAATTGTTGAGATGTGTGTTAGAAGAGCGAGTCTGTCCCTCGAGGGCTCAAAGATACAATCAACCTTAAAGCCAAAGAAGAGCAACTGCTTAAAAGTATTTGCGTCAAACATCAAGCTACAACAAATACAGAAACATGCTGTGCTGAAAATCAGGTTTGTATATGATACTAAAGGGTTTCATTTCAGTGCGTATATGTGTGTGTGTATTTGTGGTGAACATAACTCATGCGCTTTTTTTCTCAAATTCCCAAAATAACTGCATGACTTGACCTGTCAATCACTTTACATTCCTAGATATGCAAATTCAAATAAAAGAACACACAACCGCACATGAAAATGTAAACAAGCACGCACAAACGTGCAAAAATCCTAAACACATGCTCCTGAAAGCAATATAATAGATCTGATAACATCGCATATAAACAAACACATCACATCAAGCTCAGCAAACGCACGGCTTCATGAAATGGACATGCTGTCATGAACACATGACTGCACGCATGTCCTTTTTTCAATCTCAATAGCACATACACCTCTAAAGATTATTTGAGAAGACAAAAAAATGATTCAAAGTTTTAAAACTGACGAAAGGCTATGTGACCTATTGACCTGAACCACACCTACAAATAACCATCTTCAACATACCAAGATAACACCTATAGCAAAAAAAATGTCTCATGCTTAAACACGCAACAAATACACAAGCATTATTTTTGATATTATAAATCTAAATGAAAATATATATCCAAGACAATTATATATTCATATTTATGTATTTTTTATACTAATATACAGCAATTGACAAATGAAAACAAAGCCAACGCATTGGAAGAAAATCAATAAATAAATCCAAAACCAATCAATACTAAAAATCAAAAACCCACTTTTCCAATCAAAACCCTGACATGCGCCTCCCTCGTTGGCTTTTCTAGCTCTCCATGGGTTTTAACCACAATAAATCAATCCATCACGAGCCCTTGAGCCAAACAACAGCCAAAAACCACAAGAACACAACAACTGTGCGATGCCAATCTTACCTTCTTTCCTTTCTTTTTACGGTGCGCTGGTTTGGAGCTACTTTTTTCTTTGGCTTCTTCACTCATTTTGGGAAAGCTGATGGGATCAGACTCCCTGAGCGATCCTCCTTATTCCAACATCCACTTGGATCAGCATGGACCAGGCAGAGAAGTCCATTAAAGCTCCGCTGATGGTGTTTGTTTATGGGGGAGATGCTGAGAGGCGCGCAAACGCTCTCTCTCCCTCTCTCTGAACTCTCTCTCTCTGTGTTTCCAGAAGACTCGCCTTCTTCTTCTGTCTGGTGTTCCCCAGAAAGGGTGTGGAGAGATAGTGGAGCAAAAGAGAGAGAGCGAGAGAGAGGAGGAGACACGGAGAGACAGAGAAATGAGAGGTTGATGGACAGATTAGTTTTGAAGAGAGAAAGAAGAGCATAATCCTGTTGAATAGCTTACCTGCTTTGATGTGTTTCGCACACCCACACAGACAGACAGAGATTGGGAGAGAGAACGTGTTAAATAAAAGTGAAACAAAACAAAAGGAGGTGTATAGGAACAATTTAGTGGTATAAAAGAAAGGACAATAGCTGTAAAATGAGTTCTTCTCATGCAGTAAATGAGAGATATGCTCAGATTGCTGCCAATACTCTGGTCATGCGCTCTCTGAGAATGTGTGCGCGCGTTTGCATGTGTGCACGGAGTGAAATATTAAATGTGACACCTCTGTGCTGTGTGTGTACGTGTGTGAGGGTGTGTAAACCTATGTGTGTGTGTGTGTGTGTGTAGGGTTGGACCAGCATGCATCAGGTCCTTCCAGAAAAGGAAGACTCCTCCAGTACGGTGCCAAGAGATCAGTTTACTAACAGAGAGAGAGAGAGAGAGAGAGAGAGAGAGAGAGAGAGAGAAAGAGAAAGAGAAAGAGAGAGACGGGATCACAGAGAGCGAAAGATATTAGAAACATTTGTGTAGTGAAACATGAACTGATTTTTTTTTAACTTTTATTTTATTTAATAGGGTCATTTTTTAATACAAATGGCAGTTTAAACGTTTAGATTTGGTTAAATTTTATTAACATTTGTAATCCCCTATGGTCACCAGATCTGCATTTATTTGATTAAAAACATAATAGTTGTTTTCTTTTTAATATTTTTGAAAAGGTCAGTTATTCTTGCCATGGCAAAGCTGAATTACTGATAGCTATTAATCCATATATATGTACTGACACTTGTATCAGTGTTATATGCAGTCTGTCATATTTTATAAAGGCAAATTATCTGTGCTATTTTGGTAATATTTTTGTTTGTTTTTCATATTTGGAGCTTGATTCGACTCATTTGCCTTCATTAAAAACAGAAGCAGTGTGAACATCCTGCCAAATATTTTTTGTTGTGCTCAACAGATACAGTGAGGGAGAACAAAATAGTTTTTGGGGGGGGAGATATTCATACAGTGATTCATTAATAGATGTGAATGTGTCTGGTTGTTACATGATTTATTTATTAGAAAATCAAGTAATGCCATCGGATGGCATGACTTTCTCAAGAGGTCTGTGATATAACGCTCTTCGGCATGCAGACATGGCGGCCCCACAGCCAGCTCTCTTTCTC
Organism: Danio albolineatus; assembly: GCA_903798035.1. NCBI lineage: Eukaryota > Metazoa > Chordata > Actinopteri > Cypriniformes > Danionidae > Danio > Danio albolineatus. The sequence continues at coordinate 1,039,534 of CAIGQQ010032009.1, forward strand.
CTCCTCTCCATTTGGATAACAGAATCATCACCACAGAGCAATGAATACAGGGAAAAAGAAGAGAGAGGCAGCGGGAGGAGGGAATATGGAGGAGAGCGGGTGTGAAAAAGAGGGGGATGAAGAGAGAGACAGTAATCTGGTCACAGACTGTTGGGCTTGGCCAAGCAAAAGCTTCTAGCACTATACAGTACATCACTGACAACACACACACACACACAGACGCTCCACCCACAGTTTCACACACACATCAATGATTGCCACCACCGCCAAAACCCCCCCAAAAAACAGCACAAGCTCAGTTTTTCAGTAAGCCGCTGAGCGTTACTCAGTGATTCTGTGTGGCACTGTGACTGACTTACACCTCTCTCATGAATTATTCATAATCTGTGTCTCTTTGTATCTGTGTGTGTGTGTGATGAACACAGCTTATGGCTGGGACGTGAGGGACTACCTCTAGTCGGCGGTGATCGATTCTGTTTTCAGACGCACACACACAAAAAACTCAGCACCCACAAATTCAGTCCCTTTTTGTTCTGCCCTCTGGTGGTTAGCACCATAAATAATTGTGTTCTTTGAGACTGACCTGTCCAACAGTTTGATCAACATACCGCTGCAAGCTGGAGAGGAACTTGATTCACGCTCAGAGACGGTCATTGTGTGTCAAAACAGAAGTATACGATGTGCAGCGTTGAAGTCTCTGACGTTAAGCTGTTTTACAGGCTTCATACCCAGACATCCCATCTGTGGATTGTAACTGTAAAATATAAACAAAGACATTATACAAGATCATCTCACTATGTTTTTAAAATCACAACTAAGCCATGCCTGACAACAAGATATAGGAAATATCAGATCAAGTTATATAACGATAGTTCACGGAAAATATTTTGAAGAATGTTGGAAACTGGTAGCCACTGAATTCAATAGTATTTTTTCCAACTGTTAAAAATCATTGGATATCGGTTTTCTGACATTCTTTAAAATATCTTCTTTTGTGTTCAACAGAGGACTGAGCAAATGACAGAATTTTCTTTCTTTTTTGGTGGGGGTGAACAATTTGCAAGCGTCAGGTTTTTGGCTTCAGGTTAAGCACCAAAAATCATTAAGGTTTGTTTGACAGGAATTTTGCAGGACAGAAGTTTGACCTTGCAATGCTTGTAGTGACCAGTAGAATAGGCAGTTCTTGACATTTCTCCAATGTTTCTCACTGACTAAAATGGAGAAGAATGTGACAGACTATATACGACAGTCGTGCGCAGAACTAATTATTTGCTCTTCAGGTGTCTCTGCTGTTTTTGAAGGAACCTGCCACTAATTACAGGGTGTATCTCTCAAACGGCTTGACTGTATAATTCACGATCACGTGAGCTGATTTTTTCTTTTGTTGACACGCGCGTTGAAGCGGCAATCTGACAGCCAATACACACCCCAACTAAACACAAGTCTGTCAAAACCGGTCCCCAAGATTAATGATTTAAAAACACTTTTACTATAAAAGCTTGAAAATTAGTCTGCAATTAAAAAAAATATTATTACATAAGCAATTCAGCTCGCTGGTATTCAGATGATCAACAGCATGACTGACTGCACTCCATATTGCTTTACTCAAATGATAAACAAGAAGCATACATTTATGTAACTTACATTTGAGAATATTCCCAATTCATTTCTTAGTTTTTGCTCTGTGAATGAAAACTTTGATTAGCTGCATCTCCTACATAATGGTAGGGTGAATTAAGTGAATCTGTTGAATGGTCAAAAGACAGACAGTTGTCGCCACCTATAGGTGCATTAATGTTACCAACGCTCTAGATCAAACGCTAGATGGCACTTGCTGCACTGATGTACACATATTCAGCTCAGCTAAAGAAAATGTTTTTTCTAGATGCGTCTCCTTGCAACACAGCTGTGATGTATAGTTTCTGAATAAATCAGTTGAGTGAATCATTCAAAGACTCAGCTGAATAGGCCTAAATGATTCATGCATTTACATGCACTTTTTTGAACAAATCATTTGAATCAGACATTTAATGACAAACCCATAAGCAAGAAATTATTTTATTCCTGAATGAAACATTGTGTATCTCAATACTATACCCACCCTTAATAGTTATCTGAAAAAGAATTAGGGCCTCCCGAATCAAAGCGTGTTTAAATGAGCATTTAATAAGGTTTACTATTTTCAAAATGCAGATCTCTGCACATGAACAACAATGAAGTAGCATGTACTAAAGCTTGCTTATTGTTGTATTACACATTTTCAAAAACGTAGAATGTAGTATAAGTAGGGGAATTGGGACAGATTAGGTGTTTGATAAAATTTTGCTAGCTGTGACTCAAGTGCGTTCCAAATGGAATACATTGCCCTCTGAGGGACACGGAGAGAAAACAAATCACGGCCACTGAATTAAAATGTCATTCCATATCGAAGTGCTCAAAAGTGGTCACTTCGATGGACCCTTTGGAATAAAACATTTAGAGCATAACTGATTAAAACTTCAGGCCTCTACGATCTTTGCACAGGGAAGTTTGGTGTTGCATATAGCCTTTTATTTGAAAGGGCTCAGATGCCCTAATCTCATCCAAAGGGTCACTCCATAGGGTAAATCAATCATCAGGAATTAGGGCATACTGTAGGAATAAGGTCTTCCAAATGAAAGGCATGTGTCAGTCATAGGTGTAGATACACTATTGGTGTAATAATCCTATACTCTGAATATTCCAATGATTCAGCCACAATTTCCTAAATGTTTCCTTTGTTTTATTTAACCCTTGTGTGCTGTTGGAGATGTTTTCATCCACCCCGGGGGTGATTTTTTTCTTGATTTGGCCACAACCTTCTCTGTATTTCACCAAAGGAATCATTTTTGGGGACAAATCTTATTTTGACAAATGGAAAATGCTTTGAAATTTTTTAAAAACTCAAATGTGGGTAAATTTATTACTTTTTCATTATGTTGGTGGCTGTTTTTGCTCCATTGACTTCCATTATAATGTCGTTCTTTACAGTATTGTTGGTGGTTTTCTCTGTTGGGAAGAGGTCAAATTTGTCATTTTAACTGTTCCATTGTGAAAAAAGCTTAGTTTCTGGCTTTTATACAGAGTTATATTGAGTGCGTGTCTGTGTGTGAGGTGCCAACTGATGATAAACAATAAAAATGACAAATAGCACATGTTCCCGACAGGAAAAAATCACCAGCAATCAAGAATGTATGATTATATGGTCTCAAGGCTTTGCAATCAAAAAATGTCATTATAATTGAAGTCAACAGAGAAAAACAGCCACCAACATAAAAGGTAGTAAATTTGAACAATGCACGAGGGTTAAATTGTTTGTCAGAAATAAAGAATGTGTTCCCATTATCTAATTATTTCCCTCATTTAAGTAAATCATGACCGCATTGACTAATTTGTTACTTCATTTACCACAAGAGAACAAATTACTGTGATTTAGGAACATATTTTTCTATCATGTGCTCAGTGTACTTAGGAACACATTACTAATATCGCCATATTCTCTATGCTTTTAGACTATATGTACATTAGGTGATTAAAATAAAACTAAGAAAGAGAGGAGGGGAGTAGAAAAAAAGAGAGAGACGGACAGAGTAAATAGAAGGAACAAGAGTTGTAAGAGGTCAGTGGAAGCAAGTAAATGTTACGTGACGAGTGTGTTAAGATCCAAGGGAAAACTCATTTTCCTCAGTGCTGTTCTCATCATGAGAAAGGCACAAAAGCGGAATGATCATGAGGGGTTTCTAAAGTATTACACACCCGTCTCTCATTCATAAGCACTGACATAGCCAAGCCAGCTGTACACATGAAATGTGTGCTTTTCTCATAGCCTGTGCTGTGGCTTGGTTAAATAAAACCTTGATTTAGGTGCTCTAATCTTTTCATACAAGCATTAGGAAGCTTTGCAGTATGAAAATGCTTCATGAATTCAGCCCACTCAGTGTGGCCACCTGGGCATCCCAATCCACAGTTGCCGTGACAACATGACTAATCATGGTACTAAGTGACACTCTGTTCTGTTGTTCATTGGCCTTAAGAGTCAGTACGAATATGACTAATAAAATCCAAAAGTGGAACAGAGTTTGACTTCAGATCTACTGTAATAGCATTTGTGTTCGCATTCAATTGTACAAATCCATAATGCGCTAATTTGTCTTGAAAAGGTCCCATTATATTTCATTAGAGCTGAAAATAACTTTATTTAAAATGGACTGGATGGCATTATCTTGCTCCAACAGGAAGAATTAATTGATGCTATGGCAAATTGGGACAGAGTGCACTTTGGTCCTGTCTCGAACACTGGAGGTCATAGCTAACTATCAGATATAAATTAGCTTAGCTGCTTTTAGCAGCATAACGCCACAACACAGAGAAGCTCGCTCTGTGAAAGTGCTTGACAACTGCATACTGGCTCTTCTGGAATCATTTGTTCAACACTGAAGAGTGATCCTTGACCATTATACGAGTAAGTTATATAATGATTATAGTATGGAATGATTAATACAGCAGATGTTTCATGGCATCACAAATTAGGCTCCTGGTGAGCTCAAAGCTGTTTTCAGAGACTGGACTGAATGTAAGGTTTGTTTCTAGCACTGACCAATCATTTTGCTTCATACTGCAAGTATCTTTAGGAGCTATGTACATTATTTTATTTTATTTTTGGCTCTCAAAGTGCCAGTACTAGATGATTTACATTTTTATAAAAATCACAGATTTTTAATTTCATTTTCTGCCTTTAAGGTTTCAAAGTAAAGTCTGCTATCGACTGTTTTTGTTTTTGTAACCAGACTTATGAAAAAAAAAGTATTCTTCAGCCCATAAATTGCTTTCTAGCCTCCAAAAAGAGGTTATCAAAGTCAGATTTAATTTCCATATCCATCTATTATTCCATATCCATCTACTTGGTAACATTAACCCTCGATTTCCATGGAGGGACCAAGTTTTGCGTTTTCCTCTGGGCACCAGGGCTCTGGGTCTGTCAGCACTACCCACTTCTTTTCTTCTAAACGTCTGAGATGTGATTCAGCTTTTTTCACTCATTCTCTGGGAGAGTTGGTATCTAAAGCTTATTTTCCAAAGTGACCATCTGGCTCTGCCTCAGTGCTCAAGTGCCCCGTCAGCTCTCAAACACACACTTTAGACTCTCTCAAACACACACACACACACACACACACACACACACACATTAATATATCGTCTTTACTTATGAACTCGCTCTAAGGCACAAGTTCACAAATCTTTCGCTCTAATGCAAAACAGCTAATATTTAACAACTGCGTTACATTATAAACCTTGATTGTGTGATCACAGCTGTAAAGTAGCAAACGACTGTAAAACAAGCATATAACAAGTACCAGGAGTTATTAAATTGGCACTTTGATTAATGGTGGGTAAGAAATTACAGTGCACTTGTGCTTTGGTGTACATAAAATGGCTTGAGGGCAACCTAAGCAGATCAGACCTGATGGGCTAGCTTTCTTTTGTGCTGCAAATTTTTGTTAAAATGCAGTAGTCTCTGATTAAGTAGATAATAAGTATTGGCCAGTTACAGACAGAGAGATACACAGGAGAGGAAAGACATAATAAAAAGAGAGAGATGTATTCACAAGCCTATTTAGTTCTTCCATCCTCCAGTCAGACCATGTTATGATGGTGATCACTCCATTGGGTCTCTTGCCAGCCCACTTGCATGCTTTTGGGAACCTGTGAATAATGTGTGATTCTCCCTTAGCACTATCAGCCTGGGAGAGAGAGAGACAGAAAGAGAGAGACAGAGAGAGTCACATAAAGAGTGTCAGGGTGAATAAGAGATGGCTCTTACCTCCTTTGGAAGATCTGATGGTGCAAGAAAGAACCAGTGACTGTGCTTTTGCATTTCAGGAAAAGAGATGTCATGGGTAACCGTGGCAACAGGCATCACTAATAGACATCGGTGAGGAGCTCTTTTTAGTTGCGTCACATCAGAGCTGCTGCTCTCCACACTGTCACCAGGTTTACCTCGCACTATTTTCATCACTGTTGTTGTTCGTGCAGACTGGGTTTTTTGTTGTTGTTTTTTTTTGCAAACATGCTGATCTGCTGTGAAAAAGAGTTCTTTGTCAGATTGTATATAAATCAAGCTTCAGGTTCCCGTGAAAGCACCATACCACCTTCTACCTGGTAGTTTGCTGCCACAGTGTTAATTAAAATGGATAGTTCACCCAAATAATATAGTAATTTTCAATCCTTAATTACTCACCTTCATGTTGCTGCAAACCTTCATTCACCTTCCGAACACAAATGTGAAAAAGATGAAATCTGAGAGCTTCCTTATCCTCCAAAAAAACAGCAAATGTCCATAAACATTCAAAGCCCTGAAAGGTACAAAGAATATTGTCAAAACAGTCCATCAAGCACAACAGTCTTCATTTTCACAGAGTACTTTTTTTCTTCCTTTTACAAATCTTCTATCAGACACTAAAAGCAAACAAAAAAAAGTGCAGTCACACTTTATTTTAATAGTCTGTTTGTTGAATTTAAGTTACATTGCAACTAATTCTCATTAGATTTTAAGTAGACTGTTAGGTTGGGGTTAGTGTAAGTTGACATGTACTTGCAAAGTTTCTTATAGTCATTTAAATGTCTGTTGAATGTCTGTATCAACAGATATTAAGTAGACAGTCTACTAATACTTAAATGGACCACAGAAATAAAGTGTTACCAAAAGTGCTAATACTTATTAATACTAATACAAAAATACTAACATTGTGCTGTAATACTAGTACAACATATAAAGTCTTCAAACTGACAAAAAGATGGCTCTATAAATACTGTCATGATTCCTTTAAACAATTCCAACTTTGATCATGTTTGCCATATATACACAAAAGCACAGCAAATTCATTAATACCATGTAATTTACACGTCAATGCCAAAATCTAGGAGAAAAAAAAGAGACAAATCTGATTTCATGAGAAAATGTTACAATTTTATAAGCTAAAGATTGTAAATGTACAGAAACAAAAGATGTTTGGGGGAAAAATAAGCATAAAATTCCACCCATAAACCAATGTGACAACAGAAATTAGGGCTGTGCAATATGGACAAAATAACTATATTGCGATTTTTGGAACTTTTGGAATTTTGCTTTTTCAAACAAGCTACATACACACATTCTAAATGTATTCAGTGTACAAGAAGTGCATAACAAAACATTTCACAATGAAATAACATAGTATTAAGTTTAATAAATAAAACTGTCATAAAATTGTCTTTAAAACAGACAACATAAAATAAATGAAGATTAAATAACCTCAACTCTAGTTAAAAACATACAGCAGTACTAACTGCTTGATTAACAAAACTGTAGTAAATTGTCTTAAAAACAGATAACATGAAAAGATAAAGATTAACTAACCTCAATTCCAGTCAGAACAATAAATAAAAATTGCATGTGCTTAAATCGCCATTTATTTGCGATTACGATTAATTGCACAGCCCTAATAGAAATGCATCAAAATAAACACATATAGATACATCATGATGTTCAACTCATAATTTGTAATTAATAACTCATAATTTGACATATCTCATTGAGATAACAAATAGATGGGAAATGGTCCTCCATGGTCCTGCTAAAATACTTGATTTTATTTTTAAAAATAAGGAGAATCCTTATTGTGCTGTACTGACTTTAAATGACTCTAGGGATGAGCAGCCTATTATTTTTTAATGTCCAATTTGTTAGGTTGCAACAAATAATCTTTCCTCTAGCAGTGACCTCTGTGCTAGGCAATCTCCCACCATACTTAGCATGTTATTGGCTTAAGCATTTCTCATAATCAATGTCCAAACCCTGAATTCTGCTTCTTCAGCAGTTCTGCTATCCTTTAGCAGCCTAATTAAGCCCTCTATAATTCATCATAAACACAAGGTGTAAAGACAAGAGCAGAAATGATAAAGCTGGCCAAGTTTCTGTGGGCGTGGAAGTTTTCAGAGCGCTGCTTTAAGGGAAGGAGTGGGAGGTCAGAATGAAAATCCTAACAAAAGACTTCACAACCTGCTGACCCATGAGAGCTAATGCTACACAACGCTCTCACAGCTCAGAACAACCTAATAAAGCGGTGTGTAAGTGTGCATGACAAAGGCCAGGTAGTTAAAACAGAGCGTTTGGAGGGCTGATGACCGCAGCAGAACACAGAGCGAAATCCATTGGTCTGTTCTGTCAGAGAGAAAGAGAGTCAGAGAGATGGAGTGGAATGGAGAAAGTCAGCTAAAGCAAGCCTGATTAATGTGTGCTGGCCAAATGTGTTTGGTCAGGTCAGAGAGTAGAGCGAGGTTAAGACTTACACACACTGACAAAATGTTCAGCAGGATTAAAAGAAAGGAAAACAGAAGATCAGAGCGAGGAAACGCATGTAAAGAAAAGATGAGATGCAGCATGTGTATAGCATGCTGCATCTCACTAGGAGTCAAAGAATGCGTTATATAAAGAATGCGATATATAAATTGTTCTCTGATATCTACATTGATGGTATGTGGCTTAACTAAGTGCTAAAATTAGAAATGGTTTTACAGGTCCATTTCCAACCCTAGAAACTGCTCCCAATAAGACGTGGTTGGTTTTGACCATATTTGGAAAGGTTGTGAATATTTATGAGCTCATGTCATGTCGGTCTTTTCAACTCAAATGGTAGAAAGGTTTATTTTAGCTAGAAGAAAAGACATCTTTATGCCCTCAGAGCAACCTAGTTGGTTATGGGTGAAATATAGGCTAAATTAGAATATTGCTGTCCTTTCACTCAGCGCACTTATATTCTGCAGTTTATGTGTTATAAAAACATGTACATGTGCATGTTGCCTCATTACACACATACATAGCAAATTTCACAATACACACATTAAACAACCTATGCATTTAAACAGACCTGATGCCTCTTCAGTGTGGCACTAATAGCAATAAATGTATAATAATGTTATTGGTATCAGTCATAAAATAAAAAAAATATTGGCTGATAAAATATGGGCTATTTTCACTGGTTGTCAACTTCAGCCTGCTGATGTGTTGTTTTAGTTAACATGCTTTAGAAGAGATTATAATAAATGAAAGACAATTATGTCTCTTCTCTTAATGTAATTTTTGTGTCGATTTGTTGTTTGTTTTGTTCAGTATATGCAAATGCGGGCCAAGGGTCCAAGACTAATTTCTCTAATAGGGACAATAAAGTCAAGCGTATAAAGTAAAATGAAATGTGAGGAAAAAGAGAACAAGGTAAATAGTCTTTTATTGAAGTTCATACACTTTTGAATTCAGACCAAAGCTTGTTATATCATTCTTCTTGTAGCTAGCTTCTTGTTTTGTTCATGACTTTTTAAAGTTTTAAAGTGCAATTGAAATCAAAATTTACACTGTTATTCTAATAATCAATCTGGGTTTACAAATTAATCCAATGGGGAAAAAATAGTTTGTTTTAGTAATCTTCAATTAAAGACTGATGATTAGCTTCTGTGTTTGGAGTGGCGGTCCTTCTGTTGTCGTGAACCTGAGGGCTTTCTTAGTTACATATTAATACCCTATGTCTAGGTTTGCTATAAGGGAATAATGCCCAAAAGAAAGCCTTACTCCCAATTCAATATTCCTTTTCAGTTGGAAGTACATCAATATACCAAAATAAAAGTCTCAGCAACATCCGGTTTACATGCTGTACGCTTTAAAAAATAATCCTTTTTGAGAAATGTATGGAAAAATTTAATTCAACAATTCTGGAAAAGTGTAGGTGCTAATGCATTCCATAACATGAACCCTTCTATTTTGACCAATCAGCATCTAGTACCAGACTGTCATCATTTACTCACCCTATTCAATTGAATTCAAGTTTGATTGTATAGCGCTTTTCACAATAATTATGGTTTCAAAGCAGATTTACAAAGCATGCACATTACAGCACTACAATCAAAATCAGAAAAGTTAAGGTTGATAATTACTATAACTTTATTAGTTACTAATAACTTTATCAGGTAAAGTTATATATAAACACATTTAACCTGCAATTATGTATGTGATGTCTATGTATACAGGTTCACTAAAGCGTATTTGTGTACTGAAGTGTTTTTCCTAACAAGTATGTCACCAGTTTCCAACATTCTTCAAAATAACAAAATATCTTCAACAAAAAAAGTAAACTCAAAGGCTTGTAAGTAGGGCCACACAGAATCTGCACACGCAGAATTCCGCAGATTTTTAGCCCATCATTGATTATGTTTATTTACTGGTGTAAATGTGTGGAAATGTATATTTATTCAGTTTTTAAATTAATTTCAGTAATATTATTGACTAATATGAAAATATTCATATGATTTATTTACAATACAGTTTGTAAAGTGCTGTTTTCTGTCTATTAGTAGAGATTTTATTTGAGAGACTTGCTTTGTTTGCCAAATAAATTGGATCTAATTGGATTCGCATTGTAAACATTAAATAAAAGTTAAAAAGGTGTTACTTTTTATTTAATATATTAAGTTTTTAGTTATGATACTCCCAAAATCATTCCGCATAAATCCGCAGATTTTCAACAAAATACTCCACAGAAATAGCAAAAAATGTCCGCAGATTCCGTCTGGCCCTACTTGTAAGCAATTGAGGGTGAGTAAATGGTGAGAGATTTCGTTTTTGGGTGATCTGTCCCTTTAATATACAAATAGACTACATAGATGGCCTAAATGTGATTTCTCAAATATATGATCTTGCCTTCTCACATTTAAATCAGCGTCTGTTGACTTTCTTATATCTGTCCATGTCCACTCACAGCTGGGAAACATTCAAACAAGCAAACAAAACCTGAGCCCACATACACTGCGTGCTGCAGGATTACTGAAGAGGAAGTGACCTTTAACTGAGGTCAACTAGACAAACTGAGACAGAAACAGAAGAGGAGAGAAAGTATGTGTTGATAAAGGTGTTGAAAGGACCTCCGCTGATCTGGCACAATCAGAGCCTTCACAAATACGCCAAACCACAAACAACATACCCATGCACACACCGAACACACAAATATACACTAACTAGAAGCTCTGTCCAGTCAACAGTACTGTATGCATGAAAGGTCAGATTGTAAATGGTCTTGAGAGAGAAGAAGAAACAAGGTGTGCTGTGAAACGAATGTAGTGATTTACACATTTATTAATTATTTTCTGGCATGACAGGATTTCCTCGGCAGAAATGTGGTATGTTTCGGGGGAGGTACTGGTACAGATTTATTTTTGTCCACTTTGCAGTGATATTATTATGTAAGAACACCTGCTGTGAAGAGCATTTACAAATCACATGCACAAACATACATGCTAAAGGACAATGATGAGGCTGGAAATTACCAGTATATTACAGTCTGACTAATCTTTCAGATTGACAGTTTCAAATAAACCTGCAGGAATTGAGAAAGTATTTACAGAGCTGGAATAATGAACACATAGCTTACCTAATAAACTTTAGTTAGCCCAGAACATGACAGAACTTTCAGCAGTTTTTAAATTATATAAAATTATTATTATTATATTTCAAATGTCATTTACACTTGGAGTTACACTGTGTTAATTGTTCCCTTTTAATATGATTTTTATATATATATGATTTTTTTCTAAACAAAATATATTCTTCCTGTTTTTTGCACTTATATCAAACTTTAAATAAATTTGTATTTAAGACGTTTCCTTATTATCACTGATTTTGAAAAATAATAATAATAATAATAATAATAATAATAATATTTATTATTGTTGTTATTATAATAATAATAATAATAATAATTCCTTACATTTATACAGCACTTCTCTGGACACTCAAAACACTTTACACTTTTTTGGGGGAATCTCATCATTCACCATCAGTGTGCAGCATCTACCTGGATGACATGACGGTGGCCAAATCGCACACCACACACCAGCTGGTTGGCAAAGAAGAGACAGAGTAATTAAGCCAATTATTATATGGGGATGGTTAGGAGGCCATGATGGACAGAGGTCAGTGTACAAATTTGGCCAGAATTCTGGGATTGCACCCCTACACTTTTTCGAAGGAAATCCTGGTATTCTTAAGGAGCACAGAGAGCCAGGACCTCGGTTTAATGCCTAATCCAAAAGACGACGCTCACTGAGCATAGAGTACTCATCAATGTACTGGAACGTTAGGACCCACACAAACCCGAGTGCCCCCTGCTGGTCTCACTAACACCATTTCCGGCAGCATGTGGTCTCCCATCCAGGTACTGACCGGGCACAACCCTGCTTAGTTTCAGTAGGTAATCATGTGAGAGTTGCAGAGAGCTAGCTGCAGGAAAACACATCCTTAACATTAATTGATTTATTATTATTATTATTATTATTATTATTATTATTATTATTATTATTATTATTATTATTATTATTATTATTATTATTATTATTATTATTATTATTATTATTA
>CAIGQQ010032009.1:1051997-1088600 GCA_903798035.1 Danio albolineatus
TATTATTATTATTATTATTATTATTATTATTATTATTATTATTATTACTAATATTATTATTATTATTATTATTATTAAAAGCCTTACATTGTTATATCCCAACAGAAATTAGTTTGAATTAGGTTCACAATATAAAATGTCAATGAAGAATAAATAAATAAAATAAAATAAAACAGACACTGGTATTTACTAAAAATATAAAACAGAACATATATAAAACATAAAATGTATTAACTAGTAAAGTGTACCAATTTAAATTAAATATGTATATTAAAATATATATATATATATTTGTGCCAAGCATATAAAGGACATTAAACCAATAATCACAGCAAATATACCATAACTGCCATTTACAGCTGGTTATTAAAGAATATACTTAAAGCATCTGATTATTCATTACATGAAAATTATTGTCAACCAAAAAACAAACAACAATTAAAAAGCCATACATTACAGTTATAATTTCTTCATTTAAGAGGGCTGAATGAATCCTCAGGCGGGGACGCAAGGCTGGAACGGTGGTAACGATCTGACTGACCACATGGCCCAGCTTATGCATAAGGGGCAAGCGTCTATGCCCAGGACCCACTTTGTGGAAACACCCTGGCTGACAGTCATACAGGACGACTTGACAGCAGCCCCAGCTGGCCGGTTGGGTGTTTCGACCTGCGGTCAATCGAGGTGTCTGAGTCTTTTGAGGGAACGCAGCGAGTCCTGAGGTCAATACTGAGAGCGGTAAACCTAGAATCATTCACTCTAGATGTAATGGCTAATTAAGGTCTAGACGTACATGGTATTAACACTACCAATTTCATATGTTTTATAAGATTTACACAAACTAGCCTGCGGAAACAGCAATTGATACTAGAAGTCTTAATCTCAAGACTTCCCCAGGACCAGGTCATTTCTGAGGAAGCACCAAGACGTGAGCTTGGCCTGCTACTCAATGTGGAGGTGTTAAGGGATGCTTTCTGGTTTACGGATGGCATAGACCAGATCCGGCGTGCTGGAGCCAAGGCCCTGCAAGGTGCGAACGTCTGGAATGTAGATAACAATTGCTGGGCAGTGGGGGCAACCTTGGCCTGCCAGGTGAGGTTACTGCACATTATAGCTGGGCTCCTACTCAACGGGCGTTGCAGGGAACAAGCGATATAGGGGCAAAGAGTGGGACAATGCTGGACATGATATGCGGAGAGTCGGAAACAACCCATACTATAGGCATCACTGTGATTTAACAGAGGTGCGATCAACCCAATTCAGATATCTGGCCGCCTTTTGTGGACATCTGCTAATAGCTATGGGCGATAGATCACTAGAAAGATACCAGGGGTTTGTTGGAGACCGGAGCAGGGTGGATGTATGGGGCCTACTGGGGCTGGTTCCTCTGCACCGTGATGTTGCTTTTCATAGGATCGATGCCTCATATCCATGTTCATTTGCACTGCAGGCAGGTTAGAAGTTCACTTGTCTTAAATGTTACATTTTACTGACCTTGATAATATGGTCTGCTTTACGGCAGGGTGAGTTAAGTATATATAGATATCTGAATTGAGTTGATCGCACCTCTGTTAAATCACAGTGATATATAAGCATATATTTATATATACACACACACATACACATATATACTTAATAACTATATTATTAAGTTATTAAATATATATACTGTATATGCTTAACTAATTCTTTCAAAAAATAAAATACTGAGAGAGAGAGAGAGAGAGAGAGAGAAGAGAGAGAGAGAGGGAGAGAGAGAAAGAGAGATCACAAATCACAGCATATCTCATGTTGTTGAACCCAGAGGCTATTTAATAAAAGCAGTGCCATAATGAGGCTCGTTAGCACTACAGGATGTTTACCTCAGGAACTTACTGATAAATGCAAGCGCTAGAAACTCATACAATGTGCATGTGGGGGAGGCAGAGTGAGTGGGCACTATAATGTAACCGTTAGCTGATCATATCTGGCCAAGGTGTGCATTCATTTGTGCAACTCTGCCTGTCAGTATATGTGAAATGAGACTGAGAAGGAGCAAGGTCACGCTTGCTCAAGGTCACCCTGAGAAAACCTTCATCCATAGGGAATCAGGACTCATCGACTGCCCTTTACAGAGTCACGCCAACTGTGCCAGCCAAGATCCTCAGCAGGGAGACGGACAATCACAGGGAAAGACAGAAAAAGGCAGAGTGATTGAGACTAAGAAAAGGAATAAATCATAAAAAACAAGCATATGATTGCGAGGGAAATGTTCGGAGAGGAAATCCCCATGGCAACGCCAGGAAACCACATGCTTTCACCATGGCAACAAAGCCTGGGCAGGAATGCTAATGCCAGAGAGTGTGTTGAGTGACGGGAGAGAGAGAAAATAGATCATGTTCAGGGACATATATCAGAATTTTACAGCATGCAGTGTTATCTTCGCATGTGATGAATTCTGCAACATGGAGCGTGTTTACATGCACAATTTTCTCCATAAGGATTATTTAGCAGAAGGTTTTTCAAACTGCTAGGCAGCGCTAAGAGGTCTGTGAAAATTTTTGGAGAAAAATCCATTAATTTTTTTTTTTTTTTTAATTAGGAATTAGAAAAAAAAGAACTATTATTATTTTATGAAAAATAAAAAATAATAAATGAAGATAACTTAGTATAAATGAAACAAACAAAATTTGATTCAAATAATTGTAACAATTATAATATATCTCATGCAATAATAAGATTAAATAATAATTAATAATGAATACTTGACTACAAAAATATTCTAATTAATTAATTTTAAAAAATACTATAATGAGTAGAAAAACATATCAGCATTGACACTGCCTTTTAAATTTTAGGATGAGGATTCCTCAGGCAACGATGATATTTGGGAGCGTGTGGCATTTAAAGGATTGAAACCTTTTAATTTAGTTACAACAAAGGTCTTATAAACAGCTTAATGTTAATCTTTTGACATCATCCTGTCTTTACAATAGGCCAATTGTCACCTTCAGAGTTTCTCCCCCGTGTAAACCCACTCAACACACATGAAGGTCATATGAAACATGAAATGTAGGTGAGGGAATCCTCTTTGGTCCTGCATTTGTCCTACATATGACACACACACACACACAGTCACTCTCTCAGACACACAACAGCCCTCCCTTACCCCAAAATCTCAGTGTCCTAAAAACTATTTGTAGCATTTGCCCACTCCTCCATCTTTAGTCCAAAACCCTACTCTCTAAACCCCCTTCATATGACCTCTTTCCTTTCCAAAAACATTTTTTATGTAAACACACACACACACACACACACACGTTCTGTCTCTCTCACACATGGTTTGTCCTCCTCCATGAAGACTTGTGTTGTTTGGGGCTTTCAGACAGAAGAATCTCATGGCTGGACTGAAAGACAGACAACAGACATGACTGTAGTGCTTTAAATGACAATGAATGTGGCATCATTATGTATCAAAGGGCGTTTTAGAAGAAGCAAGGTTAATGTGGCTTACAAAAAATCTTAAATTTAAAACAGAACATAAGTTAACTGAGGTAAATATTTGTATAAAATATTTCACTTATTTAAACTAATTGCATCACAGACCATAAAGGTCTATGTAAACTAATCCATAGTACACATTTTAGCACTTTTGAGTACCTTTAGAAGACAAAAGCCAGGGTTCCACCATCCTGATAATCTACATTTTGAATTATCCATAACATGACAAATGAGTAAAATGGGGAAAAAATCTATTGATGTGGTTTTGGACTTGGCAAAAAGTATTAATGTGCATAATAGGAGATGGAAAGACAATTGCTTAATAAACTCTAATGTAGCAAACCTTACACCCACATGACTAATCAGTCATGACCATTATGCTTGCCTTGTTTACTTTTGGTTACTAGGTTACTAATACTATAGTCAGCCACACTAACAACTTGATGGAAAGTGCCCAATCCATATTTGGGATTTTATTTTCTTTCTCTCATTTTGCAAACTATGAAAAGATTTGCATCATGTTAGGATGGAAACCCATCTACTCATGTACTAAAAACAGACATTTTTTTATTTGCAGTAACAATAAAAAGCAAAAACTCCTTGTTCAGATGAAAATAACTAACAGAACAGTGCAGTAGATGTCAATGTCACTTTTTTAAAGAAACCTACGCACACACGGTCTCTGCAATTTTGCCATTGTTGTTTTGTAAAGTACTTGCACATGAATATAGAGTAAACATTAAATACAAAAACATGCTGTTGATTTTTTCTTTTCTTTTTTTTGTTTCATTTTTTTCATTGCTTCATGATACTTTGAAACCTTTATGAATCGTTTGCTTCAAGTCAGTGGTTTGAAGCGTGAATCAAATTGGCAAGGTCACTGACTTCAGTAACTGGTGCTTAGTTCCGTCATTACTGTTTCGAAACGTTTTGAAATTCAATGGTTCTCTGCACATGGCCAATTTGTGAAACACCATTAATGAATAATGCGGGTTGATTTAGACCACCCCCAGTGGTAAATCACTGAAAAACATTCATAGAATTTACCTGACCTCAAATTAGTTTATAAACATTTTAATGGCACATTTGTAAAACAAAAACAAATAATATGGTTAATAGTCTCTTGTTGTTCTGTTTAGCACACCATGGTACAAATAACAATCAGATCTTTAAAAAAGAACACATATGCAGACACTTTATAATTTATAACCTAAGTGCATTTTATAGGTTAGTTTCAATTTAATCTTTCAATTTAATACATTTTATAGTTTGCATTGTTTGAAAACAGTGGGGGTTTTTTGTTTGAATTTTTTATTGCATTTACAGAGTTCAATTCCTCCCTTTACATGATTTTATAGTTTACGCTGAAAAGGACACTTTCAAAACATTTTTGGGTCCCCAAAACAAGACTGTTATATAACTTTTTCAGTTTAAAAAAATACATTAAACAGTGCAGAAATGTTCATTTTGAATAATTTCAACTCAAATAATTTATTTTACCTACATTAATCTTTATTTGGTCATATGCCATGTAATAAAATTGATGCTATAGGAGCAATCTGATATCTTTGACATTAAATAAACCCTGACGGCGTGCTAAAAATCCCAGGGTCTAAAACAGATTAATCACTTTGTCCCTTATAAATACATAATACTAGCACTCCTTGAGAATATTGATTTAAAAAAACACCCAAAAGTCGGTTTGAATCCCTTTATCCCAATGCCTTCAGCCAATCAGAATGGATCAAACTTGCATTGTAATAATTTGTAACTAATTATTTCTTTAATTAAAGTCTCTACCTCTGAGGATTTGGGAAGGAATTGAGATTTTATCCCAGGGACTAAGCCTCCTTTATTTCTCTGTAATTAGACAGCCTGGTTATGCTTCATTGAGCTTCTGGGAGCTTCTTTTAAATAGTTCTATTGGGGGGAAACTATTCAAAAATGTGTTTTCACTTTGTGACCCCACCTCAAAGCTTTTGATAAACCATGTAAACTACAATAATAATAATACTAATGATATTATTCCAATTATACGTTAATAAGTAGCTTTTATACACAGTATTTTATCTTTGTCCCTCTCTCTCTCTGTCTTTTTATATAAATGTACACGTGACGGACAAAAACATGAATATAAACTAGCATCTGTTTGGACATTTAATTTAGTTATACTGAAAACGCCAATCCAACAGTGACACCAAGTCGTCAAACAGAGTAATGCACGTGTGCTCGCTGTGTGCCACACAAAACCAATCATATGTGTGACTCACAAAGTAATAGTTATATTATTTGTTTATTTGTTGTTTGTCGTTACAAATGTCTGTCATTTAAAACACCTACAAGACTGCAGCAGCGAACGAACTGGAATGTTGGTTTTAGGGTACCGTTTAAAACAACCGTTTAGATATTTTTTTCTTGTCTGAAGACTCTTACAGTGCTTTACAGCAACAAATGTCTTTCAAAAACACAAAAATCACTATTCCTACCTGCACAAGTACAAGCCGCGCATGCGCACATTCTCTTACACAGACGCCGCTCTCCTCCCGCTCCTAACCGCTCTATTATCTTATTGGCTGATTTTGAAGTCCCACTGAGCGCGCTGATTGGCTGCTTTTGAATTACGTCTACGCGGCCAGTTTGAATCAAGGAACTCGCAGTTCAGCAAGACACACACAACATCCGCAAGCGCTTTCATTCCTTAAAAACTTCGAGAACTCTATTGGACGTAGGACAGTTTTGATATTCATCCATATTAGATATAGTTACAGAAAAGGTGAGTTTTTAAAAATGCATGATCATGATTGACTGTTAACGATTTTGATTCTAATCGCGTAACGTTGTTAAGCTGCTCAGGCCCAAATGGGCAAAAACTACTGAGTCATTTAACTGCAAGTTGATACTGTAAACTTTACAGAATGATGTGATTTACAAATGTGACTAACGTCCTAAATAAAACACGACTTTTCACTTGATTATAGCTCTTACTTCTGTTGTATTTTGATTTTATGTTGCCACATTGCCACTTTTTCTGCACATGAAAACGTGACTAACGTTACGTGTCTTATGAAGCCGAAATTAGGACTTGTAAAAAATGAAATAGTCTTTTGATTGGGGTTTTGATGTCAATACCAAAAGTTAGCATCTGTTCAGTCTTTTAACGTTACACCCAATGTGTTTATTTACATGTTACATACACTGTGCATTAAGTTAGTTCAAAGCAAACACGAACATTGTCTATTGAAGAATATGAAGAGAAAAGTTTCATTACCACATCCAGAATTTTTTTCGGTGTCTGAAAATAAAATAAAAAATCTGAAAATGTCATGTTATAAATTGACTTTAATTTTAAATTCTTTGTTTCTTCAAGAAAGTGTTGAGAAAAATGGATGACTATCTGAAGATAGAGAAAATTGGTGAAGGTAAGATTTATCTTGTGCTTATTGTCATTTACATTAGCTACTATTATTCTCAGCTGGCCTCTAAATAATGCAACGGTGTTAAAGCGTTTATCTGTGAATGTCTAATGTAAATATATTTGTGTGTTCTTTAGGTACATATGGTGTAGTATATAAGGGCAGGAATAAAACCACAGGGCAGGTGGTGGCGATGAAGAAGATCCGCCTGGAGAGTGAGGAGGAAGGTGTTCCCAGCACTGCTGTCAGAGAAATCTCTCTCCTAAAGGAGCTCCAGCACCCAAATGTTGTGCGGTATGACAGATTTCATGACATCTTCAACTAATCAAATCATCTGGATTCAGTCAGATTTACTGTACAGAAAGTGCTGTTTGTGGTGGGTTAAAAACAGAATGGTTGGTCTAATACAGCTTTATTTATTTCTTTTCTCCATACATTGCAATGTGTTTGGTTTATTATATTTTTCCTGAGCAATAAAGGTCATGAATGTTTGCCACAGATTACTGATGTCATCACTCACAACGAAGTAATTTATTTTAACAATATTTAATATACCCAGAACTATACCCCAACTATTGTGAAGTCTTACCACAGATAAAGTTATTAATTCATACATGTTATTAATGATTAATTTTGAGTATTATTACACCAGTCTTCAGTCTCATGATCCTTCAGAAATCATTCTCATATGCAGATTTGGTTTACATTTAGGTATATTACTAGTATCACAATATAGGGAGTTTTTGTTTTCATATTTACTATCAGGGTTCTTACGGTCATGGAAAACCTGGTAAAGTCATGGAATTTTGACATGGCATTTTCCAGGCCTGGAAAAGTTTTGGAAAAGTCATGGAAAAAAGATATCTGTATACTTGAATATAGGTTATTTACTTTATTTCTGTCTTTGGCCAATCACATACTCTCACATTATTAGTGTGGTGTAAGCATTATCTAAATCAAATTTACACAGATATAATTATAAATTTAAACTGAATAGATTGTTGCATGTTTTACGATATGCTATAATAAATTTGAACATGCGTCATTTTTCTTTCACCACACATATGTAGACATTGCATGAAACATTAGATCATGAAAATTTACTTGAAAGTCTTGGAAAAATCATGGAAAAGTCATGGAATTTTAGTAGTAAAAATGTACTATGAACCCTGTACTATGGTATGGCAGTATATGTGATATTTTCACAAACAATGTGTTTGTTTATTTTTTACAGCCTGCTAGATGTGCTTATGCAGGAATCCAAATTATATCTAGTTTTTGAGTTTCTGTCTATGGATCTGAAGAAGTACCTGGACTCCATCCCATCAGGGGAATTCATGGATCCCATGTTGGTCAAGGTGTGTTAAAATAGTGTAATTTTATTATTATTTATTTATTTGTTTGTGTACTTTCAAAACTTTTTTTTCTTATGCTTTTAATGCTTCAAATTGAATAAATATACTACTTCAATGCTATATAATGGCATATATCTGTAGTGTATATTATACTATACGTAGTATAGAATGTGTATCTGGAAGTAAACGTGCTGGTTTGTGTCCTCTGTATAGAGTTACCTTTATCAGATCCTGGAGGGGATTCTGTTCTGCCATTGTCGCAGGGTTCTGCATCGAGACCTGAAGCCCCAGAACCTGCTCATTGATAATAAAGGTGTGATTAAGCTGGCAGATTTCGGCTTGGCCCGTGCCTTTGGGGTCCCAGTCAGAGTCTACACACACGAGGTAAATAAACACATCCCATAATGATGGGCACATTTGCATCTGCTATTACCATTCACACTTGGAAAAATGAGACATTTTTGTTAGGAAGTGAAAGTGATCAGAGAAGATTTTTTTTTTTTTTAAAAAACTTCCATTATACCCTAAGGAAATTAAAATAAAAATGTTAGTAACACCAAATATAGGATATTGGATGAAAGAAATGGTTACAATTACAACAGTAAAAAAGATAACCTATATATTAAGAGATAAATACAAGGACAGTCTTCTTATAATCTATTGAGAATTAGTTGGCATGTAGATGCAATATAACGTAAATCCAGCAAAATGCATTAAAGAGACTATCAAAATAAAGTGATACTGAACTTTCAGATTGTTCCTAAAATGTGATGGAGTAAGAAAGGTGATGGAGTAAAAAAATATATCATAATAAAAGCTTCAACAATTGATCGCAACAAAAAAAAATTGAAGCTGGCAGATGCTTAATACCAGATAATACTTTGTCTTGCTCAACATGTAACAATCAGTAATGCTGACCTGTGTGTGTGATTTTGCAGGTCGTCACTCTGTGGTACAGAGCTCCAGAAGTTCTGCTGGGGGCTTCACGATATTCCACACCTGTAGATCTCTGGAGTATTGGCACAATCTTTGCTGAACTCGCCACCAAGAAACCTCTCTTCCATGGAGACTCAGAAATAGACCAGCTTTTCAGGATCTTCAGGTAGACAGTTCTGGAATCAATGTTGCCTCTTTTTTTATTTTATTCTATTTATTTATTTTACATCTTTAGAGTTTTAAAAGTATAGTAGAGGTATGAAAAGGTCATTTAGGGCTTAACTTGGTGTGAAACTGATTTATATGCTGTCAGGTTACACTGGACTGACATAAGGGTAAAATTATTTATTATCTATGATAATATAATTTTTGTAAAAGCCTATGTGTGAAATACTTTTGAAAACCTTGAAAAGGAGACACTCTTACTCATGAAAACAACAATCAGTAAGGGAATATTATAACCGTGAGGGGAAATGGATAAAATGGTAAAGCAATAATAATAGAGAAATAGTGACAATAAAATATAAAACCTATTAACAATAACAAATAATTAAATCATGAACTAATGAATGATTAGTGATAAAATAATCAAGTGACAAATATCTCAATTACTGACTTGTTTAGTGATTTAAATATAATAATAAATTAAAAAATGAATATAAAATGCAATACAAATGAATGGTTGCTTTACTAAAGCCACAAACACTAGTTGCAATAAACATTCTCAGATCGTTTGAGATCAAGGCTTTTTATTTATTTTTATTATTATTTACCTAAGAGTTTTTTTTTTAAAAAAAGAAGTATTCTAAAAACCTAATATGTTTACCATAAAATTTTTTGGTCAATGGAAAAAGACAGCTTGCATGGCATTAAAAAAAACAAACAAACAATTAAATACTATTTTGATCTTTTAAAGACACTAAGAACACTGAATAATCATTTTAAATTGCTTCTTTTTTTTTTAAACTTAATATAAACGATAACCAATAGTTAAAAGCATTTTCCAAAAGTTTCAGATTTGTCAACAATCTTTCACTACATATAGTATTTTTCTTTCTTTTCTCTGTGGCTGATCTGTGTTTTAGGACTCTGGGGACCCCTAACAATGAGGTCTGGCCAGATGTTGAGTCTCTGCCAGACTATAAGAATACTTTCCCAAAGTGGAAATCTGGGAATCTGGCCAACACTGTGAAAAACCTGGACAAGAACGGCATCGACCTTCTCATGGTAAAAAGCTGTCCTGATATGCTCACGTCCTACTTCTCTCTTTAGGTTTATCTCACTCACGTATTTTCATTTTCTCTTTTGTTTAGAAAATGCTGATTTATGACCCTCCTAAGAGAATTTCAGCACGACAAGCAATGACACATCCGTATTTTGACGATTTGGATAAGAGCAGTCTTCCAGCCAGCAACCTCAAGATATAAACAAACACATGCATACTAAAGCATCCAATTTGAGCTTAGGGCTCACGGTGAATTCTGGGAGTTCAGACAGCCTGGAGATGCAGATTTACTCCTCCAACCTGCAGTAATGCAATCTGAGTCTTTCGACACGCAATAATTGACCTTCAGTTTGTTTGTTTGTTTGTCAACTGGGTGGTTATTCCTAATTTTGTTCGTTTTTTGTATGTCTTTTTCTATCCTGTTATGTTACATAATAACCCTTGTAAATAAAACATGTATTTTTTGTGGACCTGAAGTGGCATATAAAAAGAATAAATTAAGGTGTTCCCAATAAAGAGCACTTTGTAGGATCCCATTATGGATTTAATGTCTTCTGTACTCATGTACACTAATACAAATATTTGTAGATTAGTGTAGTTAGTATTTTTCTAGAGATGCTCCATTCATTCATTTAATGGTAACACTTTACAATAAGGTTCATTAGTTACTTAACATGAACTAATCATGAACAACACTTGTACAGGATTTATTAATCATAATTGAACATTTACTAATGCATTATTAACATCCAAGTTCATGCTTGTTAACATTAGTTACTGCACGGTGAGTGAACTAACAATGAACAACTGTATTTTCGTTAACTATAATGAACAAATACTGTAGTAAATGTATTGTTCATGTTAGTAAATGCATTAATAACCATTAACTAATGAACCTTATTGTAAACTGACCCATTCATTTTCCTTCGGCTTAGTCCTTTCTTTATCAGGGGTCGCCACAATGGAATGAACCACCAACCATTCCAGCATATGTTTTAAGATCCGCTGTGGTCCTTCCAGCCACAACCCATCACTGGAAAACACGCATACACTCTCACATTGACACCAGCGCTCGTACACTACAGTCCATTTTGTTTACCCAATTCACCTGTACCGCATGTCTTTGGACTGTGGGGGAAACCGGAGCACCAGGAGGAAAGCCACGTGAACATGGGGAGAACATGCAAACTCCACACAGAAATGCCAACTGGCTCGGCCGGGACTCAAACTAGTGACCTTCTTGTTGAGGCGACAGTGATAACCACTGAGCTCAATGCTCAAAATTATTATGAACAATTATATATTTAATATGTTATTATTTTATATGTACGTATTATTTTGATCTTTTAAAAACACTTAGAACACTGATGAATAATCATTTTAGATTGATGTTGATGTTGACAATAACAAATAGTTAATAAAATTCTCCAAAAGAGCCAGATCTGTTAACATACTGGCATACGAATGAAATATGGCTTTTGTGAAGTATTTTTCAAGAGATGCACAAAATTATTATTATGATTAATAATATGCAATATCTATTGCAGAGGTGTGATGAATGTATTTTTTTTATCCCAAGTATTTGTGTGTTGCATGCGTGGGTTGTTTATCCAAATTTGACCAATCAGATGGGGCCTTATCATCTTCATACCTGCCTCCCTTATAGAGGCAGTTCAGCTATTAGTTATAGCGTCCTAAAGGTGAACATAGAGCTGAAAATAAATATGGTGGGGAGTAGAGACAAGAGAGAAAAATGATGAGAGCAGAGTATCTGCTCTGGTTTTCATTAATTGTTGAATGGCAAGAAATATACTCAACAAAAATATCACATTATATATTTTCCCCAGATTCATGCAGGTCAAATTGATCTGTTGGCATGCTTCGTGGAGATTTGAAACTATAACATTGGTGGTAACATTGTATTTGACTTTGCTGCCCACTGAAAATGCAGATAAATCAAAGGTGGACTGTATACATTATCAAATTGTAATATGAACTAGTGTCTGAGTGCTATTTAAGGCTATTTAAATACGAAGTCTGTGTGTTGAAGGATTTGTTAACACTCTGGCACCTCACTTTATGAGAGCTTGAATAGTTCAACTTCAACTCGAGCTGCTCTGGCATTCACTTAAAAATTAAAAATCATCATCATGTCATGTGCAATAAACTCAAACATCTTCAGGGCCTCACGGTGGCGCTGTGGGTAGCACAATCGCCTCACAGCCAGAAGTTCACTGGTTTGAGCCTCGGCTAGGCCAGTTGGGATTTCTGTGTGGAGTTTGCATGTTCTCCCCGTGTTGGCGTGGGTTTCCTCCGGGTGCTCCGGTTTCCCCCACCTGTGCATAGGTCAATTGGGTAAGCTAAATTAGCCCTAGCGTATGTGAGGGAATGAGCGTGTATGGATGTTTCCCAGTGATGGGTTGCAGCCGGAAGGGCTTACGCTGTGGATAAGTTAACAGATGCTGGATAAGTTAGCAGTTTATTCAGCTGTGGTGACCCCAGATTAATAAAGGGACTAAGCCGACAAGAAAAGCAATGAATGAATGAATGTCTTCAGAACCGATTATCAAAATAAAGGGTTGATTATAAAGGTTAGTTCACCCAAAAATAAGAATTCTGTTAATTACACAAAAAAATGTTTGCTGTTTGTTCAAACTACTTATTTAATATGAGCTTAAACAACAAAATGTCTTTTGAGGTGGGGGGTTTAATCCACTTAAATTAACTAATAAGTTAATTTAATTCCTTCATGACCAGTCAGGCATCTGGCTGATTTCAACTGGACTAGTCTACATCATTGTCAAAAATGATGCTCACAGTCACAAATAACATTTCATATAGGCACAGAACTTTTTGCACATTGTGTAGAAGGCCCTGTGTTCATGATTTGCAGCCACAACCACAACATTCGTTGCAACAAACTTAATCATAACTGTCAAATTACTTTCATTTAAATACACAAGCATAACATTATAGGTGCAAATTTTCTGACAACATGTGACCAGTGTTGTTTAATCTTGAACCCTTT
The DNA here is from genome assembly GCA_903798035.1 of Danio albolineatus. Classification (NCBI taxonomy): domain Eukaryota; kingdom Metazoa; phylum Chordata; class Actinopteri; order Cypriniformes; family Danionidae; genus Danio; species Danio albolineatus. The sequence continues at coordinate 1,065,435 of CAIGQQ010032009.1, forward strand.
CTTATTTCAAGCTGACCCCGTGCGTGATGTGCTAGAGATCCTCATGTGAAGAGATGCTGTCTAGGAGGACGATGGAGCTCTATGATTTCATCTAAATAATCGTAATTTGTGTTCTAATGAAGGGAAGTTAATAGTTTTTCATATTTTGGTGAAATAACCCTTTAACTTATAATAACAGCAATGTGGTAAGTATTGTAAAATGTACTTACCATCACACAAAACATTTGGTTCCCATCTAGCTTTTGTTCATCATTCAAGTATGTTATATAGGCTCTTTTCCTTCCTTTTTTTGGTAACCAAAAACTCACTTTTCCACAATGTCGCAGTGAGGGTTTTTTCTCTGTAAAATAAAAACCAGCAGCAATGATCTTTTACGTTTCTTATTCAGTGCACTGTAAAAAACTGATATGATCAATTAGTCATGACAACATATAGTTGAAGTCAGAATTATTAGCCCCTTGAATGATTTTTTTCCCCAATTTCTGTTTAGGTTGCCAGATATTTACAGTTTTTCACAGTAAACAATCATATTTAATTTATTTGTAAAGTTATACACCGATGTGAGATACATGAGTCATTTGATGAGCCAATGCTCATCACAAACAGCTTTACAAGCAGAGATATATAAAAAATTTACTATTAAATAAGCTTTATACTTACAGTAACACATCAAATGAATACAATAAACATTATCAAATGAACATATCTAATGTAAATAACTGATAAGATGAACAGAAAAAAGTTATATAAACAAACAGGCATTAAAAAAAAGTGGTGTTACCATTCACCATATACAGTGGTCAACATTTTAAGTAGATCAAAACCACTTTAATAGGTTGTCCTTAAACTATCGAACAGCTCCCATTCTTGTCTATGGACAATTTTGAGAAACATTTTTTGATCAACTTCTAATATCGACTACTGTAGATTAAGAAAAGCTTAATGTTAACTAGAATTTAGAGATTTCTGTTGAGATCACAACCATTTTTTACAGTGTACCTTCAATTAAAAAAAATAGTCACTTTGAATAGAGGCTATTGCTAGGCCCACACGGAATCTGCGCTTGCAGAATTCTGCAGATTTATTGCCCATCAGTGATTCTGTTTATTTACTTGTGTAAATGTGTGTAATTTTTTATTTATTCATTTTTCAAATTAATTTCAGTAATAATATTGACTAATATAAAAATATTCATATGATTTATTTACAATACAGATTGTAGAGTAATATTTTCTGTCTTCTAGTAGAGATTTTATACAAGAGACTGGCTTTGTTTACCAAATAAAGTGGATCTAATTGGATTTGCATTGTAAACATTAAATAAATGTTATAAATGTATTGCTTTTTATTTCATATGTTAAGGTTTTAGTTATGATACTCCCAAAATCATTCAGCATAAATCCGCAGATTTTTAACTAAATAGAAATAGCAAAAAATGTCAGCAGATTCCATCTGGCCCTAGCGATTGCTAATTGCACACATGTAAATGTCAGTAAAGAAAGTATTCTGTGATGAATGAGTTTTACAGAACATTCAATCCATTCAGCTTGAAAGTATGTCATTCTCTTTCAGATTACACCCCATATTGTTTTCAGACAAATACGGTGTAAATGTCATCCATTTAGTACTGCCACCTGATGAATTCTGCTGATTGTTCATGTCTGATCTGTTGATGGCTGAACCAGACCAGCAGCAGCTTCAGTACAGAGCAGCATCATATTTCATGTAATATTAATGATGTTTTTCCCCCCTTAAATGGATAGTTTCTGTTTAAACAGTGAACATGTGATTAAGTGTGTGTGTGAGAGAGCTTTCTTTACACTCGATCCAAAGAAATCCCTGCAAATGTGATCGCACAGCATGCTTGCCATGAAAGTGTATTCATAACCTTTTCAAAATAAATGAAGACCTTAGTTTGCAAATGAAAACATAATTTACTATTAGAACTTACCAGTTTCTTCTTCAGCTCCTGACTGTACCGTATTTGATATTTAATAAAAACAATTATATTGTCTTAACATCATATACTCTTTGAAACTGATGTATTTGTGCATTATCTGTGACTCATTCAGGAATTGTGGGTACATTTCATGAATTCCTAATTCATTTTCCTTAAACAGGAATTATGTACAACAATTTATCCATTATGAATCCATTGTTAATTCACACATTTCAGAACATTTGATTGTAATACTAGCTGTTGTTTAACTTATAGCTGTTGTTAAACTTTTTTTAATCAAGTTTCCACCATTTTGTGCTTTAGCCCAAGATGCTAACCCCCAAACCAGTTAACAAAAGCACAATTGTATGCATTTTCATTAAATTATTGGTTTATAAAATATCACAATCAAGAAATATGACAATAACAGAGTTTTAAAAAACAATTAATCTGCTATTAGTGTCTCATTTTGATCAAATTAATGAGAGAAAATACTGACATACCTCAAATCCTTCCAAAGTTTCCCGCCAGAGGAAGTGACATCACTCAGGGCAATTGTCTTGCCTTTTTATAGCCAATGTAACAGAGTTGATCAGAACATACAGCAGTGCAGACACAAAATGTTTGTTTTTTTATACTGAAATTACCAATAATACAGAAAATAATCATTTCATTCGAATGCTTAATAACTTTGTAGAGTAAATGCGCAAAACAAGAAGAAAATTAGACTTGACTTCATGATAATGGAAGCCTTTTGATTATGATTATGATTCAGGATGGTAGAGTGGGAATCTATAAGTTAATATTTTCGAGACAAAATGTCTCTAAATACACAAACAAATAATTCATTTTAGAGATATAATTTGTGTTTATTTTTGTTTCTGAAAAATAAGCTTGGAGACGCAGCATGTACTCGCAGTTCTAGAATCACCCCAGTATATTTAGCTACTAAAGTTCATTTCAGTCACCCATATAAATGGCTTTTTTGACTTTTCTAAGAACTGTGTGATGTAGTAACTTGACAAAGGGTGCTATAGACTCTCCCACAATGTCATAAATATTCATAAGGTTGAGAACACAGTAACACATTGTACTATAAACTTCCTTTTCAGTTTAAATCACAAAACACCCTTGTTCAATATATCAGCAGTCGTGTTTTATCACATCTACAGTAGGCCCTTTCTGGACGAAAACGCAAGTCGTATTAATGCAGGGTTCTGGTGGAGAATTAAAAAGTCTTAAACATTGTTTGCTGACTTAATTTTAAACAGTGCATTTTAAAGATTTCTATCTTTTTTTTTTTTTAGGAAAGAAAACAGAAAATATTCATTTTTGAGTTCTCCAATTACATTGGATATTTGTAGACCATTTTAATCTCCACTTCAGCAGCTGTTCAAACATGATTATTCCACATACATAATTGGTCTTATTATATTGAATATGCACAAAAATGTGTAAATATATGTCAACAAAATGAAAAGAATTTAGAACTGGACTCAATGTAAAAAACTGCAACAAATGTTTACGTATTTGCCAATATTTCATTAAATAATCTCCCATATATAAACCCATATTTAAATTTCAACAATCCGTCAGCTGCTGGTTGAGTAAATAAAAATAAAAATAAAAAAGCATTAGCCTATTTACCTGCAGTGTCTTCTCTTAAATAGTTTAAATGCAAAAAAACAACAACAAAAAAACATAAAAAATGACCAAATATATCAGATCTTTTTCTTTTTTTAACAACTTTTTTCTCACAATTCTTACTTTTTATTCTTTTTTATTCTTTAGTTTTTCTCGCATAATTCTGGAAAAAATGTGAGAAGCGTGAGACAAAAAGCAGCAATTATCTTTTACTTTTCTTATTCAGTGCACTGTAAAAAACTGATATGATCAATTAGTCATGACAATATGTTTTCATTCATTGCAATTTATTAAACTAAGTTAATCGAAATATGCTAAATAAGTTACGCAAGCTGTTTTTAGTCAGTTTAACATAATATAAGTTCAATGGACTCATAAGGTTAATTTGGTTCAGCTTAAAAATTTAAGTCAACCATTATTTTTTACACTGTGATAGAACCAAGCTTCATTCATTCATATTATTCATATTAATCTGCGGTCACCACAGTGGAATGAACCGCCAACTTATCCATCATGTGTTTTACGCAGCGGATGCCCTTCCAGCTGCAACCCATCACTGGGAAACATCCATACACACTCACTCATTCATACACACTAGGGCCAATTTACCTACCCAATTCACCTAAAGCACATGTCTTTGGACTTGTGGGGGAAACTGGAGCACCCGGAGAAAACTCACACCAACACAGGGAGAACATGTAAACTCCACACAGAAATCCCAACTGACCCAGCCGAGGCGTGAACCAGCGGCTTTCTTGCTGTGAGGCGATTGTGCTACCCACTGCGCCACCATGAGGCAGAACCAAGCTTCCGTTCAATTTAATTAAATACCATCCAAATAAGATACAAAAAATATAATTAAATATGATTTTATTATTACCTTCACAAGGGCGTCACCGTGGCCAAGTGGGTAGTACGATGGCCTCACAGCAAGAAGGTCGCTGGTTTAAGCCCCGGCAGTGTCAGTTGCCATTTCTGTATGTAGTTTGCATGTTCTCCCTGTGTTCGCGAGGGTTTTCTCAAGGTGCTTCAGTTTCCCCCACAGTAGCTATAGGTGAATTGAATAAGTTAAATTGGCCGTAGTGTATGTTCCCAGTGTTGCGTTGCGGCTGAAAGGGCATCCGCTGCGTAAAACATTTGGCGGTTCATTCCACTGTGGTGACCCCTGATGAATAAAGGGACTAAGCCGAAAAGAAAATGAATGAATGAATATTACCTTCATCATCCACCATATAATGCTTCTAATCCATTTCCCTTTCTCACATCGATACCCTGTCCTGCTCAAGTAAGTGTGGTCGTTAGTGTTGTTCAATATATGCATTCTTAGCTTAATAATTTGCCAATAAACCAACAGCACTGTGTTGTTGAACTATTTGAATCAAAGGTCACGGTACAGCTTTTCAATGTAACAGGATTTCACAAAGGCACATACAAAACTGACCTGATCGCCCATTCATATCTGACTTTCTTCACTGGTATCCTGTTTTATTCTTGTGCGGCTATTTCCTGTTTCCCCTCCTGGACATAAATAGCAGATTCAGATAAAACGTTTAATGACGTAATGTGTGTTTTTCTGCTTCGGAGATGTTTCAGGAATGAGCTGATGATTGAGACAAAGACAAACACACACAAAAACAGTGTTTGTTCTTTAAAGACAAGCAGGAAATGGAGAGAAGCTAATTAAAACAGTCAACATAAACACAGAGAATACAGCTGTACATGACTAGATAAAAATATTTATCTAAATAGCTTCACAAGCAGACACTATACTCGTCACACTTTTGTGTTCACACGCTGTAAATATGGGGTTAAAATGCAGGCTAATTTGGATGGCTGATCTAGGAACTGTTGTATAGAGCAACAACATATTCTGCCCACAGAAAGGCTGATAATCTAAGTCTGCTCTGAGATCAGAGTGACTAAAAGAGTGGTATCAGATAGTCATATCTGAATGAACACTAATCGGGCATGAACAGAGCGCTTTGAACACATGTATGCAACAGATAAATGCGCATCTTCCTCCTTCATTTTATCATGCAAAACAAGCACCGGTTCTTTTACTGTTTGAGTCAATACTATATTTTATATCACAGACTGGATCACATATGCAGTTTATTTTTGCATCTGCCTCATTCATTTCCATCATGCAAACCTAACTAGTTCATATTCAGAATCTCATTTCTAACACTGGCTAGAAGACAAACATTGTAAAACATGAAATAAAAGTTCAATGAAAGCAAAGATTAAAATTAGAAACGAAAGAACGAGTGTTATGAACTAAAGTGTATTAATGGTCCTCTTGTACACAAATATAAAACACATTCATAAAACTGTTGTCACTATTTCTGATCTCACAGAGGCCTATTTTTGTGCACGGGCTCTGTACTGAAACGGATAAGCAAACTTTTTAATGTCTAAAGACAAAATTTATAGCATAATTCTGTAGTTACTATTATAAATATAAATATAGAGAGTTGAAGTTATAAAATTATAAGCCCTCCTTCTTTTTATTCATTTTTTCCCTATTTCAAATGTTTCCCATGGGCTATTTAATAGAGCGAGAAAAATGTCACATTATTTCCTATAATATTTTTTTTCTAGATTCAAAGCAGTTTTGTATTTTCATTCATTAGTCCATTAATTCATAAGGGGTCACCACAGCGGAATGAACCACCAATTCATCCAGCATATGTTTTACACAGCAAACTCCACATAGAACAACCAACTGGTCCAGCCAGGACTCAAACCAGCGACCTTCTTGCTGTGACAGTGCTAACCGCTGAGTTTTGTTATCTTTTAAAAGAATTTTAAGGTCAGTATTATTAGAAATATAAATATATTGATTAGCTACAGAACAAACCACTGTTGTCCAATGGCTTGCCTAATTATCCTAATTAACCCCTTTAATCGCACTTTAAGGTTAATAGTAGCATCTTACAAAATATGAAGACAAATATTATGCACATAAAATAAATGATTAGAAATTAATTCTGAAAACTATTATATTTAAAATTGTGTTGAAAAAAACTTGTCGTTAAACAACACTTGGGAAATATTTTTAAAAGAATTCATTTCACAGACGGGATAATAATAATTTTGACTTCAACTGTATATAACGAAAGATATTTAGAATCTATTATTAGAATGTTTATTTTCTATTCACTATAAAATCTAATTAAATCAATGTGTGTTACTTATTATATTTTCATTATTTATAAAGTTAAAAAAGGACTTGAAATGATCAAAAATAAGTATAAAATTTGGGCTAGCTGGCGAAACATTTTCTATGTTCAATTTAATTTGATAAACTAAAAAAAATGTAAGAAAAAAATCCCTGTAAGACAATAAAACCCCTCTTTGAAAACCATAAGCATGCAACTCTATTGGTATTGAACAAGTTCAATGTTCATTTTAAACTCCTTCTCCTTCTTTCCTTCAGATCGGGGACAAGGAAGATGATGATGGTGGTTTTGGTCTAAAGTCCTGACAGATGACGATGAGTCTGTAAAGGTTGAGAACCACCACTAGAAAGTTCTTAATAGCGAAGAAGACCAACATCTGGTGGAAAACATCAAAGTATATCATCACAATGAGACGCACCAGGAGAAACGGCCCGTCCTGGATGAACAAACTCTCCACAATGTTCCAAATGTCGGTGCTGTGTCTCGACAGTATCAGGTTACAGCAGCCGTCTCCGCCTTTGGGCTCATCGGGGTTCTCTGGGCGAGACGTCACAACTGGAACATAACAAAAAGAAAAGTTTAGTGTCAGTTTATAAAGAGTAGATAGTTCTGATAGTTCACCCAAAAATGAAAATGTACTCAGCATTTACTTTACTGTACAGCATTTACTGATTTCAAACCTCTTTTTTTCCTGTTGAACGCAAAAGAAAATATTTTGAAGAATGTAAAAAAAAACGAGTAACCATTGACTCCCATAGTAGACAAAAAAATTACTATGGAAGTCAATTGTTACCAGTTTTTAACCTTCTTCAAAATATGTTTGTTTGTATGCAAGAGAAGAATCATTCATTCATTCATTTTCTTTTCGGCTTAGTCCCTTTATTAATCCGGGGTCGCCACAGCGGAATGAACCGCCAACTTATCCGGCATTTGTTTTACGCAGCGGATGCCCTTCCAGCCACAACCCATCTCTGGGAAACACATTCATACATTCTCATTCACACACATACACTATGGACAATTTAGCTTACCCAATTCACCTGTACCGCATGTCTTTGGACTGTGGGGGAAACCGGAGCACCCGGAGGAAACCCACGCAACCACAGGGAGAACATGCAAACTCCACACAGAAATGCCAACTGGCCCAACTGGGACCTGCCCCAACCGGGGATCGAACCAGCGACCTTCTTGCTGTGAGGCGAACGTGCTACTCACGCGCCACCGTGGCGCCCCGCAAGAGAAGAATGAATGGTGAAAAAAAAAACTCCTTTTTTGGGTGAACCATCCCTTTTAAAAGTGTCCATTTAAAAGTGTCAATAAACACATGTACAACACACTGTAAATCAATGAACCTTGAACCTTTTTTTTTTGTTTTATGCAACTTTTTTTTTTCAAATAAAGCTTTCCCAAGTTTTTATGAAAAACTGTAGACTGCACAGACATACATAAGTGAAATATTGAGCTACATTTGCTGTATTTTAAACTTTGGCATTTTGGAACTTTTATCTAAAGTGACTTTTATTATATTTTCATCCATTTTTCTCTTTCACCAACCAAAAAAATTGGTGCACAGTGGATGGGCTCTGGATCAGTGCAATGATGCAAAAGAGATCTTAACCATGCACTGCAAAAATTCAGCGTTTGTTCCACATAATTCATTTATGTTGTTCCAACACAAATAGATTAAGTTAATTTAATGAATTTTAAAAAGTCTTGAAAAAATCTCAAGAATTGTGTTGTCCAGCTCATCTTAAACAAGCCGTTTGAACAAGCAGCAAAATATTTTTTTGAGTGTGAGAATATCAGAGAAAAAAGAGAAGTAAGCTGCTGGCAGTTTACTTAAGACAAGGACATAGAATAGTATTTTAAAAAAGAAAACAAAAATACAAACTATTTTAAACTGCACCTATTTTACCCCTTTTCGAGATTTAAGAGAAATCTTTTGTGTCTCCAGAATGTGTAAAGTTTAAGCTTAAAACATCCATCAGATTATTTATTATATCTTTCAGAACATTAGATTTTCTGCTCTGAACACTACGTAGTTGTTTTTGTGGCCTGTGCCTTTAATGCTAGTTTTCCCCAATCACCATTCCCACGTGCCTGTCAGAGTATGCCTCAATCTCCGGCTGCGTCAGATAAACAGCACAGTGACAGACGTGAAGAAAGCAGATCTCACGTAACGTTTGTGAGAATTACTACAGTAAGACCTTTCCCAATGATTATTTGATGGATTTGTTGTGGAGTTAATTCAAGCCTTGTCAGGAGTCACACACAATGTCATTACAAAGTTTACGCATATACACATATCCGTTACGTTAATGTACAAACCAAACGTGATTTAACGTCCACAAACCAGGATTGAAGTGTCTTATTTTAATAATTGTACTGACATGTGCTGATAAAGTAAAGATGGTAAAATCTGTCTAATTCAATACAAACATGCACTGCTTTAAAAACGTTTTAAACTTGTAAAACTCATTCTTGATCACATTTGATGATGATTGATGATCACAGAGAGCTGAACAGATCTTTTATGCCCAGTTGCTTTGCGCGCGCCTTGTCTTGACATGATTATACACATTACTATGAAGACATGTTAATACGTGGCTGTCAATCAATTCGGTGGGTGGGGAAACCACACTCCTACATCATGTTGCGGTGGGCCTCAAAATAGCAGGGATTTGGATCCTATTTCAACATCAGGAAATTTAAAAAAAGACTTATTGTCTGTGGACACACTATACCTGGACACATTTTCATTATAGTTGCCCTTTAAATGACCTCAAATATTTCACACTAAGCCTTTACTGTGCTTTAAATCCAAAATTAAGCCTTGATGATCATAAGAGGCGGCTTTTATATACAAACATTAAATAAAAGTGCCATTGTATAAACCTAAATATGATCAATCCGAGTAAACGCTGTGTAAATTCATTCCGAGTCTGCCAGAAAATTTTAAATGGGAAAAGCCCTTACTTGCCAAGCCTAAACAAAGCTAATTGCTCATTACTGTAGCAGGAAAAGACGCTATAATGTTTGGATACAGCTAACCCTGTCGTTCTTGGCTAAAAGTTAGTTTGTAAACTACTGTAAATGTTAGTATGTAAAAATGTTGGATTTTTGTTGCTGTGGTTTATGAAGTTTGCGGTAAATAATTCCATAGCTGTAATGTTCATGTTACTAAAATTTTTAGTTGAATACATGTATGCATTTGTCAAAGAACGCTGTAAGTTTGCAGTGTGAGTAAACTGCAGGAGTTAAAAGTCAGTTGCATTTACAGTAAATGCTTCACGTGTGCCAAGAAAATCTGCCCACTCCTCTTTCTACGAGGTTTGGTGATGTTTAAGTGTGCGTAGCAGCCAAAACTCTCAATCCTCAAAGGGAAACGTGCACAGAGAAGAACTCAACAAAAACACATGCCGTAGAGCTCTGTTACACTACATTGAGCTCCATCCCAGTCCGCCAGTTTGTGCGAGCTGCAAGGGTAAGGAAAATACTTTTGATGGAGCCGGATGAAAGATTTAGGATATTTGAGCTTCACTCGGGGATTCCGCGAAACAGCAGGACACTCCACCAGTCATTTGAGGGATTCCGAACTATCTTATCATTCTTCTTTCTGCTGTTCAAAGCAACACATGCGACAGTTGATGGTGGGACGTTAAAGAAACACGCATTAAACAGGTGATCACAAACCTGCGAGGTGCAAAGGAAACTGTAACATGCTCCACGTCCACACTGCCAAGATTATATACACCAGCTGATGGTTGTTCTCCCTATAACACATGAAGAAGAACGTGTTAGACTGATTTGCGTAAAAAAAAAATGCCTGCAGAATTCGTACATAAGATAAGAAGGGCAATAATGACAGGCTAAATTCTCAGTAACAAAACGCTTATCTATCAGATTGTTTTTTTTTTTTTCTGATGGAAACAATTGACTAGATTGACTCTAATGGCCCTTACAGGAAAGCAGCCATTTGAGATTACATGACTCACATGAAAACCAAATATAACGAATATAATCCCATTATAACATGTAAATAGTTTAGTTGAGCTTCCAAGGTTAAGGAAAATAAATTCACAATGCTTCATTGATAAAATGAGATCAAAATACAAAGCAGATAATATTCAGGCACTTATGGCAGGTTAATGATGGGGAGGAAAAAAACAAATACAACATGCTAACTTTTTTCAGATCAAAATGTGCATGTGCTGGGAGGATTCGCTGTGCATTTTACTATTTGTGTTTGAACTATGAGGCTTTGCAACATGTTTTGTTATTTGTGTTTGCATATTTAGGATTTCCGGCACATGTGACACATGTTTTCTTAATTTGCTGACGGTTTTCTTAAGTTTCTTAAGCTGGCCACCATATTGCAAACATTCCTTCATTCATTCTTATTCCTTCGGCTTGAAGGCCCCTGGGCACAATGTCTTGTAGGGGCCCCTACCTGACCACACCCCTATAGTTAAATTAAAAAATAAGATTAATATAATATTTTTTAAATATAATTAAACTATAATGTATTGCCCGCATTTTTTAAATAAATGATATACAGTACATATATTTCTAGTCTACAAAGATTTAACTTCAATTTTTACAGCATTTAAAGCACACTTTAAAAAAAAGGATTAATACTATTAATAAAAATGTATGGATTTCAATATACCTGTTCAAGTTCACTGAAGCAGTACTAATATATATACTATATATTTTTTTATTTTTATTTTTAAATGTATAACTTCTAAAAACTTATAATACATATGATTTGGATATAACACCTCTCCAATTCAGTTCTATGAATCTGAGTCTTCAATAATACACACTTATTAATCATTCCCACTTGTCTTCCTTATGATGAGTAGGCAAAATCTGATATGTAGTGGGGGAAAAAAGAACATTTTCATCAGACGCCGGATTTGAACTGAGTTCATGATCGATCGTGTCAAAACATATTGCCATGGGCTTTACGAGCTGCACCATTCACGGTGCTGTCACGCCGATTCAGTTGCGCTCTTTAGTTATGTTGTCTCTGCCAATCAAACAGTGATGGGTGGGAATCACTAAATTAGTATATTCCAACGAGGTGGGCTATTTGAACCAAAATAGACACTCCAAAATCGGCATTTGCGCTTGGGCCCCTGGGCCTGTGCCAATAATGCCCACTGCTTAATCCAGCCCTGGCCACAGCGCAATGAACCACAAACTATTCCGGCATATGTTTTACGCAGGGGGTTCCCTTCCAGCAAAGTCCCTTTAAGACAAGTTTTTTCACTCAGCGGCCATCTTTGAAACCCCTCTCGGGCAGTATGCTCGGGCATTCTGTTTGAATGGGGAAACATTAATGGGCTTTTTTCGCCATATACTGATCGCTGATTAGTTCCTGTACTAGAAGGCAGGGCTTCATTCATCATATTAGCTGTTACCGTTTTCCCCGTTTAAAAGTATACGAGTGACAGGTCTTGTGTATAGTCTTTGCCCTCCAGCCACAACCCAACACTGGGAAATACGGTCAGTTTAGTTTATCCAATTCACTTATACCACATGTCTTTGGACTGTGGGGAAAATCTGCAAACTCCACACAGAAACGCCAACTGGCCTAGTAGGGACTCAAACCAGCAATCTTTTTGCTGTGAAGTGACAGTGCTAACCACTGAGCCACCATGCCACCTGGTATTACATACAAAAATAAACGAATTGAGCTAAAATTCTAAAAAAAAAAGCAATAACATATGATTCATTTTAAAGTGTTTTGTGTGTAATGAAAAAGAAAAATAATACATAAAAACATTTTGTGGCGACATGGTAGCTCAGTGGTTAACACTGTCGCCTCACAGCAAGGACACTGGTTGGAGCCCCGGCTGAGTCAGTTGGCATTTCTGTGTGGAGTTTGCATGTTCTCCCTGTGTTAGCGTGGGTTTCCTCCGGTTGCTCCGGTTTCCCCCACAAGTCCAAAGACATGCGCTATAGATAAATTGGGTAAGCTAAATTGTCTGTAGTGTGTGTGTGTGTGTGTGTGTGTGTGTGTGTGTGTGTGTGTGTGAATGTGAGAGTGTATGGGTGTTTCCCAGTACTGGATTGCAGCTGTAAGGGCATCCGCTGTGTAAAACACATGCTGGATAAATTGGTGGTTCATTCCGCTGTGGGGACCCCTAATGAATTAAGGGAGTAAGCCGAAGGAAAATGAATGAATGAATGAAAACTTTTTGTTTTGTTTTTGTCTAAAGAGAAAAGTCTTTTTTTTCATTGTCCCTCATAAATATGTTGTACAGAATATTGAATAAAGTGGTGATGATATTTGCTTGTAAATGCCAGTAACATTAACCTCAAAATTAAATGTACCAGGTTGACATTTCATTGCAAAAATCAAAGTTTGAAAGAGAAATGTCATGGGCTTTTATTGTTTTTCCCTCTAATAATTATGTGTAATTTGTTATGACTGGGGAATGAGAGATATGATTCACTAATTGTCCATCAACAACCATTTCAAATGGAACAATTAGAAAAATGACTGATATTTTCAAGCACCTGAAAATGAACTGGACAAATAATCATCACTCAAATCCAGGAATACAGCACACAATACACCCAACAGTCACTTTAATAACTTGCAATCCATTACTCAAGTGCCATATACATACTGTAAGTTGTAATGTGGTGATTTAGTGCTTGAGAAACTTTCCTTCTCATTATCAGCTGATGAAAAACATGGTACATTTTTTGGGATTCTCTGCTGAATTGAACATTCAAGATAACATCTATTGAAGGTGTAACATTCTAAAACATTAGAAACATCTCTATTGTCAGTTTTAACTGTTATTATGAATAAATTATTTTTGAATTTATTTTATTTAAATTTATTTTAGAATAAAATTATTTTTTGGAAAAAATGAAGATGGGGCGACACAGTGGTTAGCACTCACAGCAAGAAGGTCGCTGGTTCAAGTCCCGGCTGGGCCAGTTGACATTTCTGTGTGGAGCTTGCATGTTCTGCGTGGGTTTCCCCCACAGTCCAAAGACATGCGATATAGGTAAACTGAATAAGCTAAATTGGCCATAGTGTATGTGTGTGAATGTGAGAGTGTATGAGTGTTTCCCAATACTGGGTTGCAGCTGGAAGAGCATCTGCTGTGTAAAGCATGTATTAGATAAGTTGGTGGTTCATTCTGATGTGACGACCCCTGATGAATATAGGGACTAAGTTGAAGTAAAATGAATGAATAAATGTAAATGAATATGAAATGATTGATACAGTACACACGTGATGTGAAAATCACTAATAACACAGACAGAAGACTTTCTCCTAATTTGGAGTAAATGGATTGATTATATTAAACCTGAAAGCCAAGATTTTCTTGAATTGCAATTTTTTTTTTGATGATTTGTAGCTCTCCATATTTTATGGTGTGTAGTTGCTGTTGAAGGGAGGAAAATACAAAGCATATGTAAGACCTGTAACTCTCTTTCTGTCAGAGATATTAAGCAGGTCCTACAGTTGAAGTCAAAATTCTGATTTTCTTTTTTCTTTTTCAAATAATTCCCAATTGATGTTAAACAGAGCAAGGGATTTTTTACAGTATTTCCTTTAATGTTTTTTCTTCTGGAGAAAGTCTTATTTGTGTTATTTCGGCAAGAATAAAAGCAGTTTTATATTTTTTTAAACCATGATTTGCCTAGTTACTACATAACTTTCCTAATTAATTTGATTCACTTAGTTAAGCCTTTAAATTGCACTTTAAGCTCAATACTAGTGCCTTGAAAAATGTCTAGGCAAACTCATCATGAGTTAAAACTGTAATATGTTTAGAAATGTGTTGAAAAAAATCTTCTTTCAATTAAACAAAAATTGTGGAATAAAATACACAGAGGGGCAAACAATTCAGGAGGGCTAATAATTCTGACTTCAATTGTATTTCTTTATGAAAAAAAAAAAACTAAAATTGTACAAAAAAAGAGACAAAAATGCAGATGTATATCATGTGAACTAGTATTTAGTCAACCCTTTATAGAGTAGAACAGGAAGTACCCACTTGACATCAGACAGAGTTTCGCTGGTAAATTCCAGAATGTCTGCTGCCGTGCCCACAAAGATGAGCAGAAGCTGTGACAGCTCATCACGAGTTACTCCGCCTCCTAGTGGGAGGAGCCACTTTCCCAGGATGAGTAGGATAAGTAGAACCTGATGAAGGCCGAGGATCCAGTCATTCGGACAGACGGAGGTCAGCATGCGTTCCAGATGCTACAACACATAGTACAATGTTAGAGATTTGAGCATTAAAATGAATATTCTCATAATTTTTTTTATATCTGTGTTGTATGTCATTTTTCTGATATTGTGTGTGTTATTTGTTTTAAATATGGCAAAGGGCAACAGATGAAAATTAGCCCTTGACTAACTCTGGGTTCTTTACAGATTTTACTGTTGATTAACGAGCATTGTCCCTGTTAAAAAAAATACATTGGAATTTACAATGTTATTCAGTGTAGCAATCACCAGTGTAATAATAAACCAAAAAATACTGTCGTTATAGAAAAAGAATCTTCAGTGCAGCTCAAAAATACTCATTAATTTTTTGTTTTAAAACAGACCCACAGATTATCGGTATGTGCAAGGCATGGCCTCATAAAATTTAAAGTAATACATCGTTTACATTGGTCCAAACAAAAACTTAGTAAGATAATCCCAGAAGTGGACCCTGCATGTAATCGGTGTGAGCTACAAATGGCCTCACTGGTTCATATGTAAGGCCACACGGAATCTGCGAGCGCAGAATTCCGCAGATTTCCACAGATTTCCACAGATTTTAAACCCATCAATGATTCTGTTTATTTACTTGGGTATAACGTGGATATAATTGGATTCGCATTATAAACATTACATAAAAGTTAAAAAGGTATTACTTTTTATTTTATATATTAAGGTTTTAGTTATGATACTCCCAAAATCATTCGGCATAAATCCGCTGATTTTTAATAAAATACTCTGCAGAAACAGCAAAAAATGTCCGCAGATTCCGTCTGGCCCTACTCATATGTTTTGGAGCTGCCTAAAATAATCATCTTACCAAATATTTTTCTTTACGTTTACATTTTCAAAAAAAGGTCAAAAGCCAATAGATCCAGATCCCTGTATCACACTTCTAGGCATTACTGATTTCAAGATAACTAAAAACAGTACAGAACAAAATATTTGTTCCATTTGTCTGTCTACAAGCATGAAGGTTAATATTACTACACTGGAAACAGAAAGCTGCTCCCACATACAGTTGAAGTCAGAATTATTAGACCCCCTTTGGATTTTTTTTTCTTTTTTAAATATTTCCCAAATTATGTTTAACAGAGCAAGGAAGTTTTCACAGTATGTCTGATAATATTTTTTCTTCTGGACAAAGTCTTCGGCTAGAATAAAAGCAGTTTTTAATTTTTTAAAAAACATTTTAAGGTCAAAATTATTAACCCCTTTAAGCTATTTTTTTTTAAAAATAATCTACAGAACAAACTATCGTTATACAATAAATTGCCTAATAACCCTAACCTGCCTAGTTAAGCCTTTAAATGTCACTTTAAGCTGTATAGAAGTGTCTTGAGAAATATCCAGTAAAATATTATTCACTGTCATCATGGCAAAGATAAAATAAATCAGTTATTAGAAAAGAGTTATTAAAACTATTATGTTTAGAAATGTGTTGAAAAAATCTTCTCTCTGTTAAACAGAAATTGGGGAAAACAATAAACAAGGGGGCTAATAATTCAGGGAGGCTAATAATTCTGACTTCAACTTGATTATTTCTCAACAAAAAAAATAATCAAGGATTAGACTAATTTAGTTTAAAATAGAAAGTCAGTATTTTTATTAATTAATTAATTTATTTATTTATTTAATTTGTTTGTTTATTTGTTTATTTCTTTTTTGATTGTATTAATCTGTTTTCACTATACTTCTGTATGTATTGTTTGTTTATTATTGTTATTGTTATTGTCAATTGTTCTGTGAATGCTGGTTGGACCAAATTTGTAAGTCATTGTGTTTGAATGTCTAATAAACAATCAAGAAAGTTACAAAAAAAAATTATAATTGTTTATTTTAATCATTATACTGTCCTCCAAACAACTATAGGTTTCAGCTATCTGTCAGCAAGAAGTTTTATAATTATTTCAAATAATACACAACTTAGTTATTCGTTAATACATTTTTAAAAGTACAGGATGAGCATGAATAAGTGTGTGGTTTCATCTTTACATAAACAAACAGTATGCCTTTACTTCAGCCATATTTGTAAAAAAGAAAGGCTTCAGATAATTTGTACAGGATCAAATTTGCAAGAAAAAAAATCAAGAACAGATAGTTTCAAATGATCCTGCATCTCTGGTGAGTGCGAGGATGAAGTCCAGTAATAACAGCATATCATAGGAATACAGGCAGAATGAATAACAAGCATAATACAGGCTTCTTGCTGGAGCGTTTAAATTCCCATAAGCGTAAATGTGCATCTTGGACGTCCTCCATCAAACAGAACAAAGGCAAAGTTTAAAAGAACTCCCACCAAAACCAGAGCAGAGGTGGAGTGAACTAGCAAAATAGTGAGGATTCATGATTTCTTCTCTGGATTTAAGTGATGTTACATCTGTGTACTAGAGAAGAACAAAGAGAAAGCAAAAGGAAACATGTTGTCCTTGTTGCTTTCTGAGGGAAACTCTCTGGATTATAGACCACATGAAATGACTTGAATAGCAAATTGGAAGCACGTGTGATTTTCTGTAGCTGATGCACAGTCAGAGCGTTAGTGTACAGCAATGCGATGCAGTAGACAAGATTTCATTTTCAAGAATACCTTTAGTGTTTCATTTCCCATAGTGCCGTTAGACGGTAATATGCTCCTGACATTGTCCCAAGAGTCCAGTTTCCTACACTGCCAGACACAAAATAAGCACAGAGTATAATTAGTGAGGAATGACAGCTTATATAAGAGCACAAAAACACATTCATCAACATAACACTCTCAACATTTTGTCATCAGTTAACCCTGATGTCGCTCTAAACCTGTATGTAGGATTTTTTAAATCTGTAGAATACAAATCAAGATGTATTTTTTGCAAAATATTCTCTGAAGATATGTTTATGCTTTTTTATGTTCCTGTTTTCTTCCACTTTATATGGACAAAAACACTTCTGTTGCGCGTGAAATAAAACGACGTATCAGCATTCTTCAGAATATCTTTCGTGATTTCTAACAAAAGGAAGTAAATCATACAGATTTTAAATGACATCCAAAATTAGTAAATTATGACACATTTGACTACCACTAAAAATAAATCAAAACGGCAATGTGAAAAACGATGAGGGCTTTAACAGTAAATAAATAAAAATCAAAGCATAATTGGATTGTGTTTTGTGTATATATTGCAGACAGATCAATTTTAAAACAATATTGGAGTTAATAACTGATGACAATATCTTAATTTTTAGGTGGACTTTATCTTTGAGTGGCCCTAAAGCAGGGGTGCCCAAACTTTTTCCAGTGCTCCAGATGTGCTCCACATTAGGCACTTTCAAATCAAGACTGAAAACACATCTGTTTAGCTGTGCCTTTACTGAATGAGCACTGTGCTACGTCCAACAGATCACACTATTGTGTCTTTCTTTTCTTCTTCATTCTTTTATAACTCGTTTTAACACATTGGATTCTGTTTTTATCTGTTTTTTATTATTTGTTTTTATTGTCTTATACTTCAATTTTATTCCTGTTTATGTAAAGCACTTTGAATTGCCACTGTATGAGATGTGCTACATACATAAACTTGCCTTGCCTTGCCTGTGAAGGGCCAAAAACCAAATCACTGAGAGCCGTGGGCCGAAGATAAATATTCATTTATTTTCTTTTCAGCTTAGTCCCTTTATTAATCAGAGGTCGCCACAGCGGAATGAACCGCCAACTTATCCAGCATATGTTTTACGCAGCAGATGCCCTTCCAATTCAACTCTGGGAAACACCCAGACACTCTTGTATTCACACATATACTGTTAGGCCCCTGTGTTTGTGACCTTCCCCATGTGCTCCTTTGTTCTGTTTCCTGCCGTTTCCTAATGTTCATGAGTTCCACCTGTGTTCCTCCCCTGTATATCATCAGTGTCATTACGCCCTTGTGTATTTATACCCCTTAGTTTGGTTTAGTCATGGTATTCTGTGAGTGTTGTCTGTCTTCAATGCATGTCTGAGTCTCCTGTGTTTCTTATGTCTTCCAAGTGAAATTCCAAGTGATAAAAGTACGTGTTTGATAAATCCTGCGATCCTTTGTCTGCCTGAGAGAGCCCAGGCGGGACACATACACTACAGCCAATTTAGCGTATTCAATTCACCTATACCATATGTCTTTGGACTGTGGGGGAAACTGGAGCAAACACAGGGAGAATATGCAAACTCCACACATAAATGCCAACCGACCCAGCTGGGGCTCGAACCAGCGAGCTTCTTGCTGTGAGGAGATTGTGCTACCCACTGCGCCACCGTGACACCCCAAAAATAGTAATATACCAAACTATTTTACATGAAAGTTGCCATGGTTACTTTCCTGATTTATTTTTAAATGTTTAAGAATAAATAGAAAAGATTACTTTGAATTGTATTAACTAATGCAGTATTAACTATATAATAATTATCGCAATAAAAACATAATCACATTTATAACACAGTGGAGTTCAAAGCTGAATACACTGGTCAAGCAGAATGTGCCTTTGCCTTGATTTGCTCACCAAAGTCTCTGCATTGTCCTCAGTTCGTCAGGTGACAGTATGTACATTTTAAACTAAATTACAGCATTTAAATCGAAACATTTCATTTCACTTAGCTTTTTTTGAAGCTTAACAATAAAACAAACAAATAAAAGGTTACATTAAATTTGAAATGACGATCTTGAAACCATCCCCAACATTCTCACTGTTCTCAAATGGGACAGCCGTAATTTGGGCATCTGTGCCTTAAAGCGATAGTTCACCAAAAAAATGAACATTTCCTCACCATTTAATCACATTCAAATGGTTCTAAACTTTTATGAGTTTCGTTCTTCTGTTAAACACGAAACAAAAATTCCTGAAGAATGCTGGCATTGACATCCCAAGCAGAAATAAAAAATAGTATGAAATATTAAGTCCACTCGACTTAATAGGCACTCGAAAAGTAAGTGAAAAAATTACACATTAACTACCCCGACGCACTTTTTGTTTAGTTTTATAAATTACTTTTGTTTATATTTATGTTTTGGATTTATTTAAAAAAATACTGTTTGTCAATGGCTTTTCCAGTACATCTTCCTTTGTGTTCAACAGAAGAAACAAACCCAAACAGCTTTGGAAAAAAAGGTAGAGGATGAGCAGATGATGACAGAATTTACACTTTACGTGAATTTTTCCTTAAAGGTTGTTCTCCCCACAAAATAAATCTGAATGTCATGTGAAAAAGGAAAAGGGATTTATTAATAATGAATGCCTTTTTCCTAATATTTCCTATATATTTTCCTTGGATAGAACATTGGATATTTTATGACTTTCTTGAAAAAAAACATCTTTCACAAAGGCTATTTAATATATTAAATTAATAAGAAATAAAAGGGTTAGTTAAGCATAATAAAATACATAATATTTTGCCAATTATAACTAATGAAATAAAACTATTATCTGTGTAAAAGACAAAGCACATAGAGGAAGGAAGAAAATCAAAGATTGGAAACAAGGCATTAGAATGATTAAATTATAACAAAAAAGACTGAATAATAAGGGAAAAAAGACTAAATTAAACTGCAGGATACCTGTGGGTCACTGGCTTTGTTCTCCTGATGATGTAACTCCAGAATCCATATGGATGGAATAATGCTGATGAGGAAGAGGAGGATGGCTGGAGAAAACCTGAAGATGCACAAAATCACTTAAACATCACTGTAACTATAACACAAACAAAAACACACAAACACAGAACAACTTTTTATTAACTGGGCTTATTATTATTTGTATGATCATTTTTCAATGGTGTAAAGTAACAAATTACAAATACTCAAACTACTGTAATTGTGTACTGTAGTTTTCCTCATAAACTCGCTTTTTAGTGCAGTATCGGTCCTTTTACTCCACTACTTTCCATCAACCTGCAGTCACTATTTTATTTGTTCTTGTCTGTGGGGATTAGAAAAATCAGTCCTGCGATTACATCCTATCAAATCGCACATAGAAGGTAAATCACATCATAATAAACTACCTCAAGACATGGTTGATTTATAATAGCAGCAAACTGTTTGGAAGCATTAAAAGTGTCCAAGAAGAAGTCCATAATCTTAACACGCATTGACCCAAAGACTGTTTGTCACTGATTAGAAGGTGATGGATGTTTACTGTTTGATGACTGAAATGGCCTTAAACACCCAGCAGGCACAAGACGTCAACATACCAACAGATTGACATTGTACCCCAACATTGTTGGGACATTGCATTTTGTTTGGAAATGAGTACTGGGTTGACATCAGAACCCAACGTCCAACATAAAATCGACCAAATGTCAACATCTAATGATGTTACAGCTTGACGCTGTGTAGACATTAACACCTAGACGTCTATCAGATGTTGGATTTTGGTTGCCATAACTGACGAATAAATATCAGTAGTTCACGTCAATATGACGTTGGTTTAAGATGTTAGCTCGACTTTGGATTTTGGTCTCTTTTTTTTGGTCACTTTTTTTTTTTTTTTGGTCACTTCACACAACTTAAAATCAACCAAATTTTAACATAAGTTGATGTTGTTATTGGACATTAAAATAACGTTGTCCTTAGACGCTGGCTAGATATTGAATTTTGGTCACCTGACATCACAACCTAAATCTAACCTAATAGTAACGTCTTGTGACGTTGTGTGCCTGCTGGGCAATAATTTCATATGGTTGAATTGTTCAATTCATTCGTATGGTAATTTTTTTTTTTTTTTTTTTATCGAGAAATTAAGCCTTGTGCAACACAAAGGGCACATATTTATGTGCATCTGACATATTTTTGGCTCAAACTTTAACAGGAGCGAAGAATTTAATTGGTTTGAAACCAAATGTCTAATGAATGTCAAACGTCAAACTAACTTTACCGCGGTGTAAAACCACTACAGAATGTTACGTTTACACACATCCCCAAATTACATGTAAATGCATCAGCTTTATACAGAATAATACTCACTACTCTTGAGTACTTCTGAAAGGTCTACTTTTTACTCATACTTTGAGTAATATTTACAACAGACACCTTTACTCTACTTGCACTGCATTTTGGGCAGGTAATTGTACTTTTACTAAAATATGATTTTTCAGTACTCTTTCCAGGCGCCACGGTGGCGTAGTGAGTAGCACGTTCGCCTCACAGCAAGAAGGTCGCTGGTTCGATCCCCGGCTGGGCCAGTTGGCATTTCTGTGTGGAGTTTGCATGTTCTCCCCGTGGTTGTGTGGGTTTCCTCCGGGTGCTCCGGTTTCCCCCACAGTCCAAAGACATGCAGTACAGGTGAATTGGGTAGGCTAAATTGTCCTTAGTGTATGTATGTGAATGAGACTGTATGGATGTGTTTCCCAGAGATGGGTTGTGGCTGGAAGGGCATCCGCTGCATAAAACAAATGCTGGATAAGTTGGCGGTTCATTCCGCTGTGGCAACCCCGGATTAATAAAGGGACTAAGCCGAAAAGAAAATGAATGAATGAGTACTCTTTCCACCCCTGCCTGTCCTTTTTAGGGTCACTGCTGGGTCTCTTTCAGATTACACTAACTAGACCACTAGTATCTTTGTGTTTTGACACACACCCTTTACTCTGTCAACAGTAACAATAGATCTAGCAGGATGTTACTGAGGGGGAGGGAGTAAGTGAGGAATGTAGATCACTTTTTAGGAAAAAAGTAATTATAAATACAACTGAAAGCTCAGCGCAGGATATGTCTACTCAATATGTAAACTAAAAGACATAAACATAAATTCGCTAAAGAGAAGTTACTTGCACTGCTAACAATGCTTTCATTCAGCAGAAATTATCATGGGCAGATGAATAAGTATGTCAACACTATTATAAATCGTTGTATAAATGTGTCGAGTTGTAAAGAAAAATGAAGTTACTCACCATTTGTAGTCTTGCCCCTTTCTTCGTTTTAAAGTGATGATCATCTCCACGACCAGAGGAAGGTAAAGGATAGTAAGTAACCAGTACATGTTGTCATTTTTCACCGTTTTCACTCTCCAGACGCCGATGAGAGAAACCAGGATGAATAAGGACCTGGTTATGATCGCGCACACGAATTTGACTAAAATCATTGTAAAGTTTGCAGCGTCCCGGGCTCGTGCGGTTTTAAAGTGCGCTTGTGGGTCCCGGTTTGTGTTGAATTGAGTTGAAA
>CAIGQQ010032009.1:1092179-1103567 GCA_903798035.1 Danio albolineatus
CACAACTAGAGAGCGCAAGACGAATTAGACCTTCAGGCCTTTGATAGGACAGTGCAAACCTCTCAAAAACCTGGACGTAACAGTGTCCAGCCATAGATATGTTTTAAGATAAATCAGTTCTACTTACAGCCCGACGGTCTGTCAGGAATCATCAAAAGTCATCAACGCTGCAACACACACATTCCCTAAAAACAAAAAAAGAACATTGAAACACAAAATAACGAGTATGAAAGGTTAAAGGAGAACTGCGATCCGAGTAGAAAATGAAAAGACTGAAGGTAAAAGAGAAGGTTTAAAGGCTGAGGTGGCATGGAGGTGCTTAAAGGATCGTTTGGCCTCAAATTAGTAAACCGGTAGTTCTTCATCACATCCATCTGAGTAATGTAATGATCGGCAGCGCATGCAGTAGTGAACAGCGGGTGCCAGATGCTAAAGAGAGAACGAGTTACTGAAGAAAATCCTCATGTTTAAAGGCTGAGGTGGCATGTTGATGCTTAAAGGATCAGACTTCATGCAGGATAAGAAACACAGGCGATCGCTGCAGAAATGTAGCAAAAAAATCTTTGTGCGAGTCCTTGTGTGTTTAAAAAAAAGTCCTGTTTGGGGAGAAACAGAGCTGAATATCAAGCACCAAAAATATGTAAAAGAGTCACAGTGGGATTACTTTTCTTTCTTTCTTTCTTTTTTTGGAAATATAGCTTTTACTCTTGGCTTTGCTCAGTTTTCAATTTTTTTACTATTTTTTGCTTTGAATCTATTTTGGCTTACTGTATTTTCTGGAAGATAAGTCACTTTGTTGAAATTGCATAAGTTGAAGAAAGTTGCATTGGTGTTTGAGTCACATTTTAGAATTTCTTTCTCAAATGGTGTAAACTAAGTACTTTTAGTACCCCAAATACAACAAAACATTTACAAACATTATAAATATGCATGTAGGTCCCTTCACACCACAACAGATCTTTAAGATTGAACAGTACTCTGAACAGTACTCAGAACAGAAGTAGTTAAAAAAATTAATTCATAGAAGCATTCACTGTAAATGTCAAGTCTAAGCTAATTTATGAATCAGTGAATCTTGTTCGTGAAAAACGCTATACAGATATGATCCCAAATGTGACATACCTGTTTTTCTTGCATAATGCTAATTACCTCTTTGATATATAAGCTACAAGGTTAATATGATTTTAAAAAGTGACTTATATTGCAGAAAATACTGTTTAATATGAAAGTTTGTTTCCGTAACATAACATTTAAAAAAATAACTCAATAAATTGTAGTTTTTATCTTTGAATTCCGAATTGCAACAAATGTAGCATGAATTTTATTGCAATCTTGTTATAAATTTGCAATTAGAATTAAAAAATTGTAAACATTTTCTATCCTCAGCATTTTAAGATACGTGTGAATTGTGAGAAACAAAGATCCGAATGATGAGAATGCTTATAAACTTGCAAGAAACACAAACTGTGAACTGTGAGATATAAATGTAGATTTGCCAAAATGTAAAACTGATCACACAATTATAAGTTGTGTCACAATTAAGTGTTAATACCCTGCAATTAATACTTATCTTAATAGTGAGAATCAAAATAATGAAGAAAAAAAAGTGGAATTATAATATTTTAATTTTATATTTTAGCAGAAACAGACTTTCATAGATTTTGTCTTTTTTATAATAACTTTTTAAAATGATCATTTATTTACTTTTGTTGTATTGTCAATTCTTTCAGCCTTAGAAAAAATTCTAGCATTAGGTAGGGGATTGACTGCCATGTGGTGATATACCGAGGATTCTAGGGCTGTTGTCATCTGTTATGTACCATTCTAAGCTTGTTTGTTTAGTTGTTGATGACGTCTTGAGTACGATTTAATGTTATATTCACAAATGGTTCTGTGTTTGTGAGTTTGCTCCCAAACTAGCGGCCGACGCTGATGTTGCAGGTCTTGCAGCTGGGGTCTTTCTTGGCATTGATGGTGGACAAACTCATGAGCTGGTGTCCGCTGATCTGAGAGACGGTCCCCAAAGCTAACGGCAGCGGCTCTGTGTAAATCAGCTCCAGAATCACATCCTGTGCATGTTGAAAGACCACACGCCCGTCCTCTCCGCACAGTCTCATCAGGAATCGGTTGTTGGTCACGTCCAGCTCTGGAAGGCGCTCGCTGCAGTAAAGGTCTCCGCTGGATCCCCGTGGTGCCAGGACCAGGATGACGTAATGATAGGCGGTGTACATGCAGTAGAAGTCCCCAAAGTAAAGGCGTGTGTCTGGGGTGAAGAGAACCTCGGCGGGCACCTGGAAGCGGAAACGACCATAGGGAGAGTCCTGCGCTGGCTCACCGGTGTTGAACTCTGTGTTACAGCTGAAGAAGATGCCCTCTAGTTTACCACTGATTGGTGACCCGTGACTGCCGCTGTTGTCCTTCACTGAGGGCATCATTCGGCCGCCAAGAACATCTCTGTGGGATAAACAGAGACACATTATACAATTATTGGGCCTTTTCACATTTCTCAGTAATGGAAGTAGTCATAGCTGGGTAAATTTGGGTAAACTCCACGATGGTGTTATCAAGATTTTCAGGGGAAAAAAAAAAGTGTGAGACTGATAGCGATAGCCAGAAGAGAGAACGACGTCAAATTTACTGTCCTGCTCATACACTCTGTATTTCAAACGCCCCGCACAAACGGCAATTCGCTTTTAGTAATTTGATGCAAAGATGATATAATGCATACATCAATACATGTAAATGTTCATAAGTTTAAAAAAAAAATCTAAATATTAAAAACCTTTAAGAATTTAAGAAGCTGATGACCCTTAAATGCACCATAACAGTCTTGAAAAAGGTCGATTATATAATAAATATACTAGTCAGAATAAATATTACTGTATCCTGAATAAATTTAAAGTAAATATTACAAACTTAAGATTTAGCATAAAACTAAAAATACTTTTATTTACTAAGATTATTTACTTTTATTTTTTAATATGCATATAATTTAGGTTATTTATTTTTTTGTATTGTTCTGTTTTTATGTTAATGCTCTGTATTTTATTTGCAAATAAGAAAATCAATAAAAAAATTAAATCATAAAACTAAAAATATCCTAAAACTGAATATAATAAATTGTAAATAAAGTTCATAAAACATTTGTTATTATTATCATTGAAAACAGCTTTTGTACTAACAGTGTGTTCTTCTTTTTTAGGATTCTTTGATGGAAGTTTAAATGTAGAAAGTTCTGCAGTTATTATAAATAGAAATTAGGGCCCTATGAAAGTTTTATTTTTTAATTTTTATTATATTTTTTATTATAATTTTTATTATATATATATAATTTATCTTTTTTTATTTTCTGGATTTTATTTAATAGCTAAATTAACTTTTAGTAAAGAAAAACCCAAGTAATTTCTATCATAAATCTTCTTCAATTTACTAACAATTTATTAGGATTTAAAACATTTTTGGGGACTTTCAGGAACTTTTTTAATGAAACTGTCATATACCATCTGCATTCTGTGAATCACAGCAATCACAGAGCCCTACATTTTTTCTTGAATTATTATTAATGTTGTTGCAGTCACCTTTGATCACTTTAATGCATCCTTGCCAAATTAAAAAAAAAAAAAAATATTTAAAAAAATCATTCTGATCACAAACATGTTAATGGTAGTGTACAGTAAATGAATTTAGTTCAAACCTAGTAGTTAACAAAACCTTGTGAATTAATGAGGACGTTATTCCACAAGAGGGAGCTGTTGACTTTCTAAAACTGAGCTAAATCTCCAGAGAAAATATTCAAGATAATCATTCTCATCCTCAACCAGCTTTACTTTGTCCTTCTCCACTCCCTCTGACGCATCCTAAGGATATCTTACTAAGGTAATGTTTCTTGAATCACCTGCAGTGTTGGAAGTATTCCTCGTGCTGATTCCTGTAAAAGACGGAGAACTTGAGCATCCTGCCAGCAATGACTTCAGCCTTCTGCAACAGCTGAGTCAAATGCACAGGGGAATAATCTGCAAAAATGAAGAGAGAGATTTTTACTTGTCATAATTTACCAATGGTTTTCTACATCTGATTAATGTTAACTACCTAAAAATTATAATATTTTGTAATTAAATATAATCAATTTAGTTTGTTTGTTTTTTTAAGATAATCTTGACTATTTTTTTATATTCGTAAAACATTTGACACATTTTTATTAAAATAAACCATTAAAATAATACCACTGTGCTTTAAATATGCCATATTAATGAACTAGCCTTGTATTACATTCATATTATTTATAAATGTGTATTTGTAGGTGATTAACCTGCTGTACAAAACTCGATAATGTCACTCCATTCTGATACAGCATAGTCTCCGTCTGTCTGTTTGGACGCTGTTTGCACGGCAACTGTGTATTCGGTCCGTGGACTCAGGAACCAATGGCCTCTCACTGTCATGGGCAACGGAACCGCCTTAGCAACAAGCTTTGTAGGCACATCCTAAAGACGAAGAGCAAGAAACTTAAATGCAGTACAATTTTAGGTTCATTTATAGTATTTTGCTTACAATACACAAGACACTTATTAATTTTTTAATCAGCAAATACAAACATTGCAAGACCAGATATTGCACAAAAAATGTGTCGTAAAATATTCTTTTAAAAATGAAAGCCTAAATAACGCATCAGTGAGCACCTTGTGTTTGAACTTGTTGGAATTTTTGTTCTCCTTCTTGTTCAGGTCGATGAAGTAATGTGTGATCTTCTCTGTGCTGTGCGGATCCACATCCCAGCAGATCTTAAAGGAGTCGCAGGTGATGTTACTGATCTTGATGTTGCGAGCCACCGGTAACTCCATTTCTACCACTCCAGTGTCTTCAGCTTTACCTGAGGGAAAGATGGAAAGAATGGATGTAGACTGCAATCTGTTTGTGCTGTTTGAAAACTTTCCGTTTGAGTGTTTGTCTATAAATACTGCTACACATGACTGCCCACAATCAGACACAAGCTGAGAAATGTGCACTGGCATGGCTATAGTGTGGGCACCGTGTTATCATAGAGTTCACAAATGCACTACAGGAATGTGGGAATCTAGAATCACACACACACATACACTCTCTCTATACAAAGCACAGTGAATCGCTTCCCATGCATGAATAGATAATGCTTTGTGTAATAAGCACCTTCAGATGTTTACTGAACACTTTTCCTAAACTGATTTCTTTTACTACTGCTGGCATATTCATCTGGAAAAAAATGCCTTCAGTAATAACTACCTGTAAAATGTGTATGCCTGAATATAGTAATAACTGTAACTGCAGTAACTTTCAAAAGATTGGAAATATTAAAAATGGGTCAAAAGTAACCATAAAGACTTTAATTTTTAAAAATATGTTCATTTTAAATACACACTGTTCCTTTGAAGTGTCTATTCATTAAACAATGCAGGAAGAATGCATCACTGTGCCATATTAATATTAAAGAGGATTATTGATTTCAGCAACGACACTGAAAAGAAGTCCAGCATATCAGCATCTATAATATGAGATAGATAGATATTTTGCATTACAAGGATAAATGACATTTAGCAAAGAATTAATATTTTAAATTGTAATCATTTTGATCAGTTTTGCAAACTATTATTAAAAAGCTAAATAGTAGATTATTAAGCTATTAGTTAATGGTTTGTAAATAACGTGAATTGTGACCAAATCTCAAGCATTACCCAAAAATGTTTTCTTTTGAAAAGATAAATTCCTTGAAAAAAATTGTCTTAAATGTTTAAACAGTAGTGTTTATTTTGTGCAGCCCGGTTTTCATTATAGTAAAAGGTATATGTAGCTAAAATGCAAAGAAAATCTAAATTGTAAAAAATAAACCCACAATGTAAGTAATGAGGACACACTAATAAAACTGTAGCACTTTACAGTCCTGTTTTACATGTATGTACTATGTACCTATCAAAGTGCTACATACACCAGGTAAAAACTACATATACCTAACCTTACCCCTCGTAGTTACTGTCTTCTTGGCAGACCCTTTCACCTACCTGGGGTGCCGGAAAAAATCGTAAAATAACGGCCAGTTAATTACAGAAATATACCGTAAAATAAAGGATATTAAATTACAGAAATTTACCAGAAATTAAATTTAAGGAAATTTCTGTAATTTAATATATACATTATTTTACGGTATATTTCTGTAATTTAACCGCCGTTATTTACTTTAAAAAAAAATTTCCGGCATTCCAGGTGGGTGAAAGTGGGTGAAAGGGTCTGCCAAGAAGACAAATAAACAGACAGAACAGAGATAAAATACTTGTACTCACAACATTCATCTCCGCTATATATTTGTTCTTGCTCTATACTAGTCCTCCCACAACACTTACAGTGCCAGATCTAGCCGTATAACCCCGCCTCTGCCAACTGACTCTGGTACACAAACAACAGATGTATGTTTATCAGCTTCTGCTGTTCTCTGACATCTTCTCACTGCTGAATCTGCTTCCCTTCATGCTTTAAGAAACAGGTCTGACATTGCATACATTCAACACAAACAAACCACAGTATCATCAGCCAATGTTCATCTAATCTCGCAGAATGTCATGAAAAAAACTCAGGGCAAAATAATAAATCATGTTCATATAAAAAAAGATTACCCCTAAAAACAACTGGGAAAGCATGAGTGTGCATCTCTCTGCTAAAGTAGAGCTTCAGAACACACCCACAGGTCTTTCAGCGGGCTTTAACAAAGACTGCAGTTTCCATAGAAACAAATCAAGGCCATTAATCAATGTAGTATAGTTTAAAGAGGAACCTTTACATGCACAATGATCAGCAATTTAGTTGTGTTCATAAAGAAAAGTCAGATAAGGATTAAGCATAAGTCTTCAACACAGATCTGATGGAGGAGGAAATATTTTCATAATCTCCAGCTGTTATACATTTATAAGGCATTTATAATGTTACGAAAGATTCATTTTTAAACATTTTAAACAGCACAACCATTTTCAAACAGTCGAAGCATTTCTTGAACACAAAATTAACATATCAGAATGATTCTGTAAGGAAATATATTTTAAATAATTTAATCAGAAAGCAGTTATTTAATATTGTAATTTATGTTAGACATGCCAGTATTTAATAATACAATATATTTGGATAATGAATACACAATATTGTCATTGTGGGTAAATTTCTTTTGTATTATTAAATATGTTTGGTTCTTAGAAAACCATTACACCTGTTATTAAGAGGGAAACATCAGTCTGTCCATCTTTTAAACGTCCTGTAATTTATTTAAATACGTGTGAAAAAATGTGTGCGAATTGACATTTTATACTGTGACATTCCTAATAAAAACATTTAGTTTTACTTGGGTACTGATTTTACTGCATTGTGGGTCAAATAAATGCAGCCTTGGTGAGAATAAGAGGCATCTGAACAGATGTATACTGTATACACACTAAAACTACTGTTTTCTGAGTAGGCGGAAAACAACCTGCTGAATATTGAGTGAGTATAAGAGAAGAGGAAAGAATGTCTGGTTCTGTGATTCTGACTGCGATTAGGGCTGAAAGCCTCCTGTGGGAGCACAGTCTATTTAAAACCACACACACACACAGAAAACCTACAGTATTAAACAAACACAATAGATGTACACCATGTGGTGATGGCATTGCCCCATGAACATTTCTTGCTTGTTTTTAGACTACTTCATAACTGCAACTAGATGCAAGTCAATCATATCTTATCACCAATACAGCTGTCAGAACATTATTTATCAATTTGTGGACCTTTTTGAATTCTCTGAAGCAATAGAAACTAAAAATGTAAAACAGGCAAATATCTTAGGACCATTGTTATTGTTTAGATCCCTCAAAACGGTCTTTACAAAGGCAGTTCACTCGCATTACTATGAATGGGGAAAAGTGCAATCCCAGTATGGCTGCCACAGTCCCGCCTTTCAGTCAAAATGGCCAATTGTCAATCTTTACCACAAAAATTACATCACATATTTTCCATTGTCATCCTGTGATCTTTGCTCCAGGTTCTGTTTCTGTTCTTCTAGTGTTTGTAACTGTTGCCATTGAAAAAGCTGTAAAGGAGATTGGTGTTGTGTCAATCTTTGTCAATGTGCAATAATGGGACACGTTACTTAAGGTTTTGTTGCTGATTTGAAATATGCAGTTTAACTGAGTTCAGTGAGCAGTTTTTGTGATTTCAGGATCCCACGTTGGTCTTTGATGTAATAGTATCTGGATGCAGCCTTTATGATGCAAGCTGAGATTGCATCTCTCAGTGATGTAATGTCAGACACAATGCACTCAATGAAGCTATTATTGCATCTGCACCAAGTCTGCAGTCAGACCACTCTCCTTTGATAAACTGCCCAGAAGTGTTGCAAATAATATGGCCAACAGGTGAACAGACTATCCTTAAAACAGACTTAAATCAACAGAAACATCAAAGAAATCTAAGCATCTCCAAACCCCTTATCTCCTTCACAAACATCTACAGTAAATATTCAAGAAGAATATCAGGAGAGCAGCTTGTGTGAACAGCTTACCCAGAAAACTGCAGTATTACATAACCACGCAAAGCAGAAACATCCAAACTGTACAGAACACAAATCTAAGAAACAGCAAATACTCACAAATCCAAAACTACAGTGAGGTCTTTATGTGGGCAAACACAAACATGTGACTACAAAAGAGTAGTGCCCCTTGTAAATGAGAGCAAGGCTTTTCTCCATGCAGTATAAGCTTCAGTGCTGCTAGTGTTTATGTATTGTGGCAGAATTCAGGCTTAGCGGGGTTCAGAGGTTGTTTAATGAGTTCTGGCTCAACTCCAAAATGCACATACAGTATTAACACACATAAACATTCATGCACACATTTAGTTGCAGTCTTGTAATGCAAATCCGAATTTTTTATGTAAATTATGATCCTACTTGGAGTCTACAAATCTATGTATATTTACTTACATATATATTGTATAGAATTTTTACTTTCTGAGTACAGCTGGACCTGAAGAATATAAACATATAACTAAAAACTTCCTAAATAACTTTAAGTAAAACCTTTTAACTTTTCACTAATAGGTAAATGTGATCAAAAAGATTTAGGCGTAGTGCATTTACCACTTTTTTTATTCATTATATGAGAATAGTTTTAAATAATGATAAAAAAAAGAAAAGAAAAAAAGAAACAGATATAAAGAAAGATTAAAGCCTTTCCCTGTACTAAAACCACGCATGTTTTAGACGGCAATACTTCTTTGAATTCTACTTCCAAATGAGTGTGGGAAAAATTGCTTTGAACATAATCAGTTTTTTTCCGCCAGCAATAAAAATAACACATTTACTTTGCAATTAACTTTAGCTGGGATGAGCTGAGCTGCAGAGCTTCCAGTGAGAGCTGTGCACATCATATGATGGTAATGTAGGCTGCTGTTTTCTAGTTTATGATCCCGGAGGGAAGAGAAAATCAACTCAAGACAAGCCTCAAGCAACATATAATCATTACAGCACACAAAATGAAATATTTGCATTTAATTAGGGATGGTTTTACAAGCGGTCTTGCCTATTAATTAAGCATGTGATGTCTGTAATGCCATATTAATTAAAAAAACGAAAGTCTTATGTAAGCTGAGAATGTGATGTTTCCTTTCAGTTTAAACACTTGTGATTTTATTAGTGAGTTTAATATTTGTTAATTCCTTAATACTTTACTTAATCGCACATGTATCCCACCTCATGCAAGAATCCCTGTATACCACTATCAGTTGCTCAAACATTTGGCCTCTAACTTATATCAAGTCTACTTCATTATAGACCCTTTAATGCTTAGATCACTTCAACGTCTTAAACTGTTTATGATATTTGCGCAACATTTCTCTAAATAACTCCATTCCCAAGGGTGTTCAAAGTCCTGCATTTTAGAGATTCAAGTTTCTAGCTAATCTGATTTAGACATTTACACCAAGCACTCAGCTTATGGGTGAGCATTAGCTAGTGCTAGCATGTGATCTAATAAGAAACGGTATTCAGATAAAAATATCCAAAACATTATCATGCAAAGGGAGCTGCTTAAAAGCAGATCAAACAGTGCACGGTTAAGACATCTGAAGAATTTAAAGCATCAGGCTATATGATTACGAGTAATGTTTACCTTCATGTCTGAGAAATACACTCATGCTGACTAATTAGAGAGTTCAAAAAGCACCTCAAAAACAGTGCTTTATGCACTCCCTTAGTTTATTGCAATTAAACAAAATAATCGAGCGCTGATGTGTAAATGTGGTAACTCAAAGAGATGAGACGCACAGTGCTGCCAGCTCAGCAATGCATTCAGGCTAATTAATGCTGATTCAGACACATTCATGTAGGGTAGATAAAAACACTGCCTCCCTCTCAAAAACCTGGTGAGTCATTGTGCTTTGCCTTAAAGGAACGCTGCATTCTTCTAGGCTGCCAAAATGCTTGTTTGCAGTTCAGTGTTTCTGTCAGTTTTAAAGAGGACCATATATTTTAACATTTTCAAATACGCTCACCATTAAGACTGATTATTGAAATGCTTATGATTCTATTTTTTAAATGGATTTGCATTTATAGGCTTGCTATTCTACACAGATCTGTAAGATTAAGACATACAGGCAGCGATCATCTAGAAAGCAAATACTGTCTTCTCATGTAAGCCTCTACATTAAGCCTTTGAAAGACACAGCAGGTTCCTCCCAATATGTGTCCTGCTCTGTGTGTATGT
The DNA here is from genome assembly GCA_903798035.1 of Danio albolineatus. NCBI lineage: Eukaryota > Metazoa > Chordata > Actinopteri > Cypriniformes > Danionidae > Danio > Danio albolineatus. Next base: position 1,102,928 of record CAIGQQ010032009.1, read on the forward strand.
GCACACATGCAACCTCCTGATTCACCTTCTGCCACAAACAAAGTTAACATTTGTACTGCCAAAAACATGATTATGAATTGTGTAAGAAAAACGAAGAAGCCAAAATATACCTGTATACAAAAAATATGAATTAATAAAATAAATAATAATAAAAACTATCAATAAAAACTATATATCAAGCCTTTATACAATGATAATTTTATATGCATTCTTGACAAAATATGTACCATGCCATGTTTTATATGAATAACATTTTTATGACTAAATGAATAATATGAATGAATAATGTATTAATATTCCGTGTGCTGTAATATCAAATACTTGTTTTGTTTTATATATAGGGTCAAAAGGTCAAAAGAATTTCAGCACACTGCCACTTTAGCTCTCAAAAAATTTTTAATGAAGCAACGTTACAACCTAAATGGTCAAAAATAATTTATTAAGTGGTGGTCTGCCGGTTTTCTTTTGACCTTTTGCCACTGTGTTTGTTTTTGATCGAGCACCTGCCTTTGAATAATCCCAGATGTGCACACATTTCTGTTTTTTGTTTTATATATAAATAATTGTACAACTAGACAGACAGTTAGACAGTCAGATAGATAGATAGATAGATAGATAGATAGATAGATAGATAGATAGA
>CAIGQQ010032009.1:1103577-1182482 GCA_903798035.1 Danio albolineatus
GATAGATAGATAGATAGATAGATAGATAGATAGATAGATAGATAGATCATTAAATTAAAATATCAGTTTGGGTGGCCTAAACATTTAAGAATGCTCATGTAGTAGGTGACGGCGTAATGCTTTTGACAGGAACATTAATAAATAAAAAAAATCAACTAAACGTATAAAATATATAAATGAAATATATACTTTTGTTTCTTGGCTTCAGTAGTCTGACATTTGAGACTGACTGCATGATAATAAATGGAGATTAAAGGAGAAAAGGTATCTGTCTGGCGGAGGGTAGTGTCCATGGTGCTGAAATGAAACCCTCCTCACACACACAGGCAGCAGAGATTTCACTGTGAGATACCAGAGCCCGCACACAAAAGCCAGCCTGCCACGTCTCACTACTCCGCGTCTCGTGGATGTGACAGGCGATTCTTGCCCTCCAGCAATGTGTAATCCCGCATTACTACAGTCTTGAAGCGCTTACTACATTACAAAACCAATAATACCCATTAAAATGTCTGTTATAATAGGAAAGCAGGTGCAGATGGTGCTGTCAAGTGTACATTCAGTCAGTGTGTGTTCCAGCGGTTTCTTACCGTCTCTCTCGCACAGCTGGAGCGACTCCAGGCTCACGTTCTTGATCATTCCCTCGCGCGGGCTCAGCGGACTCGCGACCCCCTGTGCCAAACTCGCCGCCTCCATGTCTGCAGAGGCGCGTGGAAACCCTTGGAAATACTCGTCAGTTTCGGCTTGGAATGGGTGAGTCTGGTTCTCTGTCGCTTTGGCTCCTCTGTTTCTCTGGCTCTCTCCGGCGTTGTGATGGAAACCACCACACTACTGGACACATACAAGGGCAGAAGCATATACACTACAAAGAACACTTATTTCTAACAGTGACTCGGTGAAATTATTTTAGTTCTCTTCATCACGATAAAAGCTTAATGTGTCGAAGTTCTCTCGCTCTGACGAATGCCACAAGTGTTTTCGCCGTATGGAATAACGGATTACGCCAATGAACCGACGAACGGCGCGTTCAGTGACGGGTTATGTAACGAGATTACGGTCCACTCCACACTACCGTTAATTCTCAATTTGAGCACAGCCTCTAATAACACCTCTCTCTCTCTCTGCACCTCTGCTCTCGCCTCTGAGCTAAAGACTCCTTCTTTCTCCATCCATTCACTGACGTCACTTCAGGAGCTCAAACTCATGTCCTTATTTGGTACCGAATCGGCCGCTGCATGAACAGGGTGGGGATACTGATTCATCCAGTTGACTCGACTCTTTTGAATCGATTTAGCAAAACGATTCGTTCCGATTCCTGCACCTGCACTCGTTCGACATCTTTACGACAGCAGGTCTCGTAGTGTTTACGTAATGTTTTCTTTAAAAAAATTGAGACACAAACTGCCAAGAAAAACGTATATACTACTTAACTTACTGTGTAGGCCTACTTAACTTTGTAACTGTGAAAAGTAGTGTTCTATTGCTGTCTGAATTACTAGTAAAGTAACTCGTTACTTTTTTCTCTCTGAACCAAGCTAAAGGAACTCGTTACTTTTTTATCATCTGTTACTTTAAAAAAAACATAGCACAAGCTACTTTGTTTTACATTTTTTTTGACCGACGTGCATGTGTGTAAACAAGATAAACTGTAGTTCAAGCTAATATATGTACTTATTTTATTAGCACAAAAACAGATTCAGTATCCTTTAGTACTGAGCCTGTAAAGTGATGGTTCACACCAAAATTAAAATTTACTTACCCTCAGATGTTCCAAACCTCAAAAGTTTCTTTATTCTGTCATACAATAATAATAATAATATATAAATATATATTTAAAGAAAGCTGAAATCATATATCCATTGACTTCCAAAGCAAGAAAAACAAATACTATGAAAGTCAGTGGTTGCAGGTTTCCAGATGTCTTTAAAAAAAAAGTCAAACAGGTTTGGAAAAAATAAAGGGGGATTAAATAATTTCCAGTTTTGTGTGAACTATCCATTTAAAATGGACAACAGTGAAAAGCACACTCTGAATATTCATTGCTGAAAAGTAGTTTTTTCCATGCACCCTATTCTTTTACATTTTGATAATCTGTTTAATAAAATAATTAATAATCATTAGTACATTGATAATTATAAGAACAAGTTGTTCACTTATAAGATTCATTAAAATTATTTTTTTGTTGCTGTTTTATCCAATGTTTGATCATTTGCATTGATCAGATTTAAATCAGATTTAAATACAAATGTTGGGATTTAACAGTGGTTATTTTATTTTTCCTAAAAGCATTTAAAAAATGAAGCATCATTTCGATGTACATTTCAATCTAAGGCAGTAAATCAGGCAAATGGCGCCCCCTACATTCTTACAAATCCAAACATCTTGAGCAAAACATTTTACTCGCATTTGCCTAATATTTGTATGTATTGAAAAAATGCACATAGCCTCTAATGTAATATTTATATATATATGAATAGCAGACATTTTCCCTTCATGCATCTCTCCAATACATTTTCCCTTCTGTCTGTAGGTTCAATAGCAGAGGGTGGTTTATGTCCCATGGCATTAAATGAGTTAATTTTATAGTAAAGCCAAGAGGTTCAAAGCTTTGTTGCTCATTAATTACTCAGATTTAATTTCTCATTGCACTCTTTCAAATCACACTGACAGCGTCACCCTCCTTGGTCTCTCTTTCTCTCTCTTGCACACACACGGTTCAGTTTCCCTATTTAGAAGCAGATGTACATTAATATGCAAAACACACCATAAAATCACACATAATTACCCATGTCTTTGCTATTACTTTCAAAGAGAAGTGGCGGTCTGCGTCCTTTGTGATATGTGAAGCAGATAGTGATTTTCTGAGTGTTCAGTGCCACTGCAGATTGTGATTATCATCAAGACTAAATGCGCTCGTACCGTCTCAGCTTGGCCAGTGAGCTTCCTTTCATCTCTATTCAGCAGACAGTATGTAGACATTTAGAACTCTTTCACTACCTTTCCTTGATTTAATTGTGTGCAAAAGGACATTGTTGATCATTTTTGAGCTGCTGTGGATTTTTAATAAAGCAAATTCAGTTTGGCTTGTAACATTTTTATTTTCAAGAACAAAACCACAGGTGTGTGGTGAACGTTTGAGTTTTTTGTTCTTTCACTTATGCTTTAAATTCCTTTTTTTCGGTTACTTTCGGAGAGGAAAAACTCTCACAATCACAGGCAGCAAATGGCTTCTGGTCTATTTCAGGAGACACAGATTTGGATTTACAGAACATTCTTACAAGGCAAAAACATGAACATTGTTCCCTTTGTCAAAGACCTAAATGTGATACATATACCAGTGCCCCATCCAAGGAAAAAAGAAAACGTTCTCCTGTAATGCTCCACTCAAGGAGAAAGGTAGCACATCCAATAAACAGAACAACACAGTTGTTCCCTCAGAAGAAATACAGAAAATAAAGTATGACACTGTTAAAACAGTGGAGTTATTCCAGGTGAAAGTGGCAAATAACTAAATGAACATACATGATTTGTCAGATGCAATGAAAAGCATATGAATCTAGATCACAAACCCTGCTCAAGAACAATATACAACATCGACTCCTCAACAGTGAGGAATTGAATGTCATCAAGTCCATATTTTGCACATAAATCTTAAGAGATTTTCACTTCGGATCTACAATCAAGCAATGAATAATTAATAATATCACTGAGACTGAGCATTAATACAAGAGTACCACAAGCGTTCTGTGCAATATTTCAGAGACCATTATTATTTTCCTTCCATAAAACAAAAACAAACCTCAAAATCATATAAAAGAGATGAGCATGGCTTCTTATGTTGGAATATTTAACCATAGTACGTTTTTTAGACAGCTCTTTCTATGCATTATACATTCTCTGTAGGCTGTACCATCAACGTTCTATAAACCTATTATAAATGTAAACAAATTAAAGACCAGGTAACACTGATTTACTCTGAATACTTCAAGTGATATACATGATATATTTGCTTGTGTGGGGAAAGAAATAAAACAACTCAATTTAACAAATAAGAAAAAAGGATGGATGATGATATCTGGTCAAAGACAAGCATGTGAAATATCATACATTTAGCAAAATTAGCCCTTGAGGATAATTTATGGCTAAGAGCTGAGTGAAGGTACATACAAACACATTTATACACAAAGATTATACACCCCTGTTTGACACGCAACACATTTCGCGCATACAAAAATAATAATAATCCATTATTCATGTCAATATGAAACGCTTACTGTAGAAAAGTACCTAATGCAGCTTCAATTTTATATCTGTGCTACAAGTAAAATGCAAGTACCAATTTTCCTAAACAAATCACTGGAATTTTATGGCAAATATTCCAAATTACCCTAGGTACTAAACTTCATTCACACCGCAAAATATTATTGACATCTTTTCGAGATGACCCTTTCAGACCACAGATGATAAACAAAACAAGCAAAAATTAAAATAATCCAAAGGAAATTGAAGTAAACTGATAATGCCTTTTTAAAAAAAAGATTAACATAAAAATATGAAATCATAGTGAAACTATAAAATAAACCGTATTTAAAATACAATACCACAATGACCAAAGAGTAATAAAACACTGAACATGAATACAACAGTCTGGTAAACAACATAAGCATCACCAACAGATGCTCTTTACGTGTGATCCGGAAATACCTACTAAATAAGTGCATGTTTGGCTTTGACACTGGACAGTCCGAAGTCACAAAAAACCTTTCATACAAACCTACCGGCAAAAACAGCAGAGTTTACGAATTAAAGTGCTAGACACCAACACTGAAGCGCTCTTGTCATCAGTATGGTTAGATTTTTTAAACTCTGTGCTTTGCCTGTGACCCAGAGTGAATGCAAGACAATAATAATAGTACATTCTCCTAAGAATATGAAATTAATTCCCTTTCATATATATTTAGCAAAGTCAAAAGGCAACCTAAATAACTTCTGAGAGAATCTCCACTGCTTTTTGGCTTTCTATATGAAGCATGAGTCCAGTATGAAGTGGTTTGTAGTCCCCGATCACCAGCGACCGCTGACACTTGCCATGTCTGCATGGAAGTGGCGTGTCAGCCGACCGCTGGCACCACCTTCGAGGAAAGAGGAGCGAATGTTGGCCGTGTCAAAGAGCTTCCTCCTGCTCTTATTCAGCTCTGAGAAGACATTTAATATATATGATCAGTAAACCATCAAGTAAACATATGAGCTTTGTTTCTAAACCTCATCTCTTGCAGTCTGAAGGCCCTCAAATACATGAACTGCTGTGATATGCCCTCAGCCTTACAGGCCATTCACACAGAGCACGTTTTTCCATTCCAATGTGCTAATTTTCCATTGTTTTTCTATCTTAACACATGCTTTATGGATGTGTGTGACCGTTCTTGCATCTTTCCCAGCACCTTACACCGCATTTTAAATATGGTGAATCAGTAATTTCAACTTTTACACGCATCACCACTTATCGATTTCAGTTCCAAAGCAGAGCACCAATCAGAACAACTCGGAGACACTACTACATATTTATAGTAGCAAGTTGGCATGACAAAGTCACTTTTTAAAGAGCTTTTTAAAGCCACTATAGTTTTTGGTGCTTTTTAAAAACCATTCCTGAATGTTGTATCTCGCATTTTTAGATGCAAAGAGTGTTCTGTGCGAATGGCCTTTTAAACTACCATTGGTCGATGATAATAACATAAAAGGATAGGTGTTTCACCTTCTTTTAATGGGAAATCTTATTAGATTTCAGTTGAAATCGGTTGCATTTATTTAAATAGTTAGTCATCATATAATGACTAAGTATATATAGATAACAGTAACTATATAGTGAAAAGCTACATAGTGTTCCAATTTCATGCACACTATATGAGTTGATTACAATAGCTATGTTTCCATCCAAAGATGTGAATTAAATTTATGCGCAAAACAGGAATATCGCATAAAAGATGTGTGAATAAAGCAACTTTTCCATTCGATGAGTCGAAGAAAACAAAATCATCACTTGCTGAGTAACTGGGGCCACATATCAACATTATTTCAGTTCCAAAGCAGAGCACCAATCAGAACAACTTGGAGACACTACTACATATTTATAGTAGCAAGTTGGCATGACAATGGTTTTACTTTACATTAGCATGGTAGAGGTGGTGCTTTCAAAGTCACTATAGTTTTTGGTGCTTTTTAAAAACCATTCCTGAATGTTGTATCTCGCGTTTTTAGATGCAAAGAGTGTTCTGTGCGAATGGCCTTTTAAACTACCATTGGTCGATGATGATAATAACATAAAAGGTATGTGTTCCACTGTCTTTTAATGGGAAATCTTATTAGATTTAAGTTGAAATTTGTTTGTATTTATTTACATAAGGTGCTTCCCAAATCGCATACTTATGCACTATTCTACGCCATTTTGTAGTATAAATAGTGTAAGTAGTGCGTTCACACTGAAAAATCCAAAAATTATAAGTGCACTTTAATTATCCGGATGATGCACTCATTCCACCAGTAAAATGAAGTGTGGAATGATGGACACTTCACACACTCAACTATCGCAGCTTTGCGCAAGTAGCAGAAGGGGCGGAGCTATCGGACGCACATGTTGGATAACTTTATTTATTTTGGACTGTGAAAGCAAAATTCTCCCACCAAAGGGATTATAGCGCCTCCCAATGGTGAATGCGGTTATACTCATGGCAGGTGTTATTTGGTATTTTGGTCATTTATTTTACTAATCTGGCAACCGTCAAACGTCATCAGGGAAACGGTTTGAACTTCCGCTTAGTAAAAAAGCCATTATTGTTCCATTTGGGACAGCACTACATACATATACTATGCTGTTGAGTGTGTAAGTGCATAAGTACATAGTGCATAAGTGCATAGTGTATAGTGTGTCATTTGGGATGCAGCTATAGTTAGTTATCATAATATGACTAAGTATATATAGATACGGATATAAGTAACTATATAGCGAAAAGCTACATAGTGTTCCAATTTCATGCACACTATAGGAATTGATTACAATAGCTTCTATCCAAAGATGTGAATTAAATTTATGCGCAAAACAGGAATTTCGCATAAAAGATGTGTGAATAAAGCAACGTTTCCATCCGATGAGTCGAAGAAAACAAAATCGTCACTTGCTGATTTACTGGCGCCAAATATCAACAGTAAAAAAGGATTTGCTGATCTTTAGAACTTTAGATCTAAACACATAAGTGATTCAGCATGTACATTTAATAATGTTAAATACATTAAATACATTATAAACCTTACATTTCGTGAATGAGGGCATATTCTGTGCTTCTAAATGGCTGTATTTAAATTTCTGTCTAGTTTTGGTCAGCCTGCTGGTTTTTCCATTTACACAAATTTTTATCATCGCATGATTTCTTATAACAAAATCCCGACTTTTTAATGCACATACTGGAATTTGTTTGGTAAAAGTGTTTCCATCATAGTTTATGCGCATCTTTTCTCATCAAATGAAAAGTTTATTCTACTCAGTTACGCATATGTTTTTTTATGCGCATTTTCAAAACTTATGTGCATCTTGACGTATCCATCAACCCTTTTTATGCGCATAAATGCACATAGAAATATTTGGTTGGAAACATAGCTAATGATGATTACAACAGTGATTTTATTCTCAATAAATAAATATATATATTTGAAATATATCACAGGATAATAACAGTTGTGTACAGTATATACACTCTGTAAACTACTAATGAGATTTCTTCCAAATTTAATATAAAAATATTGTCATTTAGAGGATTAAAAATATTACTAATACCATGTGTATGTTTTAATGTTTTAACTTCAGTTAAATGAAATGAATATATGGTGGAGTAACCCTGATTTTAAATCACAGCAGATGAGAGCAATTGTTATTTTCAGCAAATGTCTTTTTCTGAAAGAGAAAAATGATATATATTTTTTGAAATGTGAAAGAAATGTTTTCAAGCCTTTATAAGGCAAATATTTTACTCAAACGGATGCCAAATAAATTCAGCACATCCAGAAAAACCGAGATTATACTTACAATATTTAACAAACAGAGAGAAAATAATGTTTAAAAATTCAGTAGTTTAGCATTATTATTATTCATTTTAGGTTACTGTAGTCAGCAAGCATGCTGTTGTTTAACAAGGTCATATTGGAAGAAAGTGCATATTTTATTTGCTTTATGATCTTTCCCTATTGACCCATACTGTAGCTTAGATATGAACACAGAGTTGACTGACCTGAGATCGCCAATAACATTTTCCTGCGAGCACCAAATGTGGTGATTCCCAGTTCCTTTAGGTCTGGATCCGTTAATGTAATGAATGTTTGCAGATCAATCTATTAGAAAACAATACAGAAACACATGCATATTAATGAACAATTACAAAAAACAAAACAAGAGAACAATAATAATTAAACCACATTAGTAATATGAACTAGCAAGACTTCTTTTGTTAAAATTGAATAAAGGAATGTTTTAAATTAACACTTATTTTATGACCTTAATTAACATGTTCACTACATTAACACGTAATAATCACAGTTAATAATATTTATATATTATTTGCACTAATATGACAATATTTTAAAATCAGTCCTTAACTAACTATATATTTTTTACTAATGCATGAGACATTTTACTAAAATATGACAATTTCTGCATACAATGCAATTTCTTGGGCTTTGCAAACATTATTAGAACCATTTGCAAATGCAAAACTGATTCCTCACATGTTGTAAATGAATTACCTCCTGCTGTTGGAAGATGTCTGTGTATTTGCCGAGGCCGAGTTTGCTGAACAACTCTGGCAGATCTGTTCCTTTGAGAGAGGAGCTCAGAGAGATGCCATTACTGCCAGTCAAAGAGATACTGTCCATATAATTACTGCTGCTGAGATACTGCTCACCTACTGACCCAAACACACACACACGTACAGTCAAAGACAGAAATAGTCACTATTTTCTTGCTTTAAGTTTAGAAGGAAGCTCTTTAGTCTTACGAGATTTGTTTTTTATTCTCTTCGGGCTGCTGACAGTCTGGGAAAATTCTGAATTTCCCGATAGACCGTTCCCATTGATATTAACATTCCCATTCAAATCGCCCCAATTATCGGATTTGGTGTCATTACCCAAGCCCTCCTGAATCCCAGAGTGGGACATAGATAGATGAGAGTCCTGAAAAACAAACAAACAAAAAATGAAGAGATTTGTTTTCCTTTATACGTGTCGTTATTTTAACATGTGGCTGTGCACCAGTAAGTTTGTACCTCATAAGTTGTGCCCATGCTGGGTTTGTATGGCACATGATGTGCCCTGCGCAGCTCTTTTATGCTCTCTGCTGGCATTGATTTAGAAAAGCCCAGCCCACTCCAGGTGTTTGTGGGGGTCCGAACCTCCGTCACAACCGGCTTCTTCAGCATAGCTAATGAAAATGCACAAGTGCTTAAAAACTAAAAACACATGGTTTTTATAGGTTTCTCCATGTCAAATTGGACGAGACTTTTCAAGACCAATTAAAGACATTTTAAGACCTACAGTTGAAGTCAGAATTGTTAGCCCTCCTGAGTTATTCGCCCCACTGTATATTTTATTCCCCAATTTCAGTTTTTTCAACACATTTCTAAACATAGTATTTTTAATAACTCATTTCTTATATCCTTGCCATGATGACAGTAAATAATATTTCACTAGATATTTTTCAAGATAGTAGTTTTCAGCTTAAAGTGACATTTAAAGGCTCAACTAAGTTAGGGAAATTAGTCAGGTCTTTATATAATGATCGTTTGCTCTGTAGACGAACCGGGAAAAAAATAGCTTTAGGGGGCTAATAATACTGACCTTAAAAAGTTTTTGACAAAATTAAAAACTGCTTTTGTTCTAGCTGAAATAAAACAGATAAGACTTTCTCCAGGAAAAAATATTCTAGAAAATACTGTATACAGTAAAATTTCTTGGTCAGTTAAACATTATTTGCTAAATGTTTTGGAGAAAAAAATTAATAAATAGAGCCTGTGTGTTGATATGCAAGTCCATGTCTGATAACTTTGTGTTCATGCTCTAAAAATAACTCAGTGAAAGTTCTAATCAGCAGGTATTGCAGTTCAGTATATTAGCTGAAGTCAGAATAATCATATTTTCTGTCAGACAGAATCTGTCTACACCTGCTGATGTAAGTCTAACTTTGAGGAATTTGTGCTGTAAAGATGATTAGGTCCAGGAATGTGCTAACTAATAAAGAAATAAAAAAAGATAATTTTTTAATATTAGTTTTGCTGCTGTCTACATGCAATTGACATTACTAAATAGTGTTTCAGCATGCACAGTTCATAGAGGGACTTTTAAAATGTTATTTGTACATTTTTTGGTTAGTTTGAAATTAAAATTTTTTGTATCACCATTGTCTCTAAATAAATGCAGGAAATGTCATTTAAATTGAAAACATTTCCCCCCATTTTGTGTCACCCCCACTTCTCAAACCAAAGTTACACCCTTGCCTATACCACAGCATTAGTTTCATTTGTAGTCATAATCCCGTCAATTATATTTGAACCAGTGGCTAAAATAACAGCTACACCACAGTAAAAAATAGCACATTATAACGAACTGAAGGTTTATTTCAAAGTATTTTAGATAGTATACATTGGAAAATTAATGAGATTTTTCACCAAAATATTAAAATAATTACTCACTATTTACTCACCCTCAAGTGATTACAAACTTTTATGAGTTTTCCTATTCTAGTGAACAAAAAATAGATAATTTAAAGAATGTCAGAAACTGGCTACCATTTGCCTCCAAAGTAGGTAAAACAAATACTATGGAAGTCAATGGTTGCCGGTTTTCATCATTTTTTGAGAAGTAAAAAGTGAGTAAATGATGGCAGAATTTTCAATTTTGAATGAACAATCCTATCCATTTTTGGATATAAATAATTTTCTATGTTTAGACCCTGTAGAATCCCTGAATCCCTGATCTTATATTCAGATGAAGAGATGCAAAAGTCTTTCCTCACCTTTAGTTGCAAGCAGCTTCTTTTTCTCATAGTCGAAAGCCTGAAAAATGTTCACACGCAGACATTGTGAGTGGGATTTAGTCCGTGCACAGTTGTGAGTACAGTGTTTGCGTTTGTGTATATAAACCTGCATATGTGGTGCAAGTCGTCTTTCTGCAGCTCTCTCGCTTCCTGGTGCTCTTTTATCAGTCATTGGATTGTCATCAGAATCGGCCAACACACACTCAACACTGCATGCACAAACAGTCCTCGTTAAACGTCGCTGACTAATGATAATGTAGGAAGAGTATTTTGTAAGTGAACGTACTGAAGCAGTGTGTTCTTGGTTCTCTGCAGAAGTTCCACCGTTTGTCGTTTCCCTGGCGACACCGTGCAGGAGGCCAGCATCTGCTTTAGCTCACTCCCATTGGCTGAGTGCGATGGACTTCTGGGCATGCCCACTTCAACAAAGGTATCTGAGCCTGACACACACACATGAAAACAAATTGTGTAATAAAAATACAATGTGTCAAAGTGAATCCTATGAGTAAAGATTTGACAAACAAACAGAAAGATAGTTATTGTAGTGTAGACCGAAGGAACAGCAAATACTGGTGACAGACAGACAGAGAGATAGACTGGCAGACAGACAGATCCTGTACATATACACATGTACAGACAGATAGAATGAGACAGATATATGCTATAGACAGAAACAATATACTATAGCAAAACCAGTACTGTTTCGGTGGAATCAAAGGTTCCAACCATTATTTATGATGCAAAGAGATTTAATCATTAATTAAATAATGCCAATTCATTTTGGCTTGAAAGCCTTCCTTAGAGTATTTAAACACCCATCAAACCCAAATACATAAAAAGCACCATCTCGAATCATTCATTCATTTTCTTTTCAGCTTAGTCCCTTTATTAATCCGGGGTCGCCACAGCGGAATGATCCGCCAACTTATCCAACATTTGTTTTACGCAGCGGATGCCCTTCCAGCCGCAACCCATCTCTGGGAAACATCCATACATTCTCATTCACACACATACATACATACACTACGGACAATTTAGCTTACCCAATTCACCTGTACCGCATATCTTTGGACTGTGGGGGAAACCGGAGCACCCGGAGGAAACCCACGCAACCACGGGGAGAACATGCAAACTCCACACAAAAATGCCAAATGACCCAGCCGAGGCTCGAACCAACGACCTTCTTGCTGTGAGGCGAACGTGCTACTCACTACGCCACCGTGGCGCCCCATCTCGAATCATGTGTTTTTAAATTAACAAAAGCTGATAAACCTAACTCAAGTCACACCACACTGATTTTTACATGTGGATGGATAACTCCTCTTAAATAAATTATTAAAGTCCACATCAGATTAACAAACATGTAAAAAATACATAACAAAAGCAAACTTAAAACCACCATCATAAAAAATATTGAAGAATATTAAAAAATATTTAAGAATAAAAAAAATCATCATTCATACCGTTTGGAGAGAGACAGAAAGAGAAAGATAGACAGAAAGAGACAGACAGACAGAGAGAAAGAGAATGGACAAAACTAGACAAACACTACAAACAATCTGAATGAATGGAGAATTTGTTTTTTTATTTAAAAAGTTTATTTTTAAAAATAACATTTTTTTTTTTTATTTCATTTCTTTTTAATCCTCATTTTATTTAGTCTTTTTTTCTTATTTGTATATGTATTTATTCATTCATTTTCCTTCGGCTTAGTCCCTGATTATCAGGGACAGCCACAGTGCAATGAACCACCAACTATTCCAGCATATGTTTTATGCATCAGATGCCCTGGGGCTGGGAAACACCTATGCACTCTCACATTCACAAACTACTGCAAACTTTTTTGTTTTGTTTTACCCAATTCACCGTCTTTGGATTTGTGGGGGAAACTGGAACACCCGGAGGAAACCACACTAACACGGGGTGAAACTGCAAACCTTGTTGCTGTGAGGCAACAGTTGTCCAAACACAAATTGATTAAGTTTACTCAATCATTTTTACAAATTGAAGTTAATTTTAACATTGAACAATTGAATTGTCCCAAAAGAAACAAGAATTGTGTTGTTGTGTTTGAGCTCAATTACTTTGAATTCACTAAATTAAAAAAAAAATCCAATGTTGCATGTGTTTAACAAAAAAGCAAGAAGAAACTAGTAAAAACATCAGTAATGTGCTCACACACACACACACACTGAATTCTAGATTGTTATAAATGAATCCTAAAATGTTGATTGTTATTATTATTTATTTTTAATGAATCACTACTACTGTGTAATATTTGTTCGTATGTTCTACTAATTGTAAACATTAGAAAAATTTGATAATACTTTTGTCATGTCAATAAAGCAAGTTTGAATTTAACTGAACAGACAGACAGACAGAGAGAGAGAGAGAGAGAGAGAGAGAGAGAGAGTAAACTTTATAACTGCTTTGGCAATACATTTGTAATAATTGTCATGCCAATAAAGCAACTATTGAATTGAATTGAATTGAATTGAATTGAGAGAGAGAGAGAGAGAGAGAGAGAGAGAGAGAGAGAGAGAGATTCTGTACCTTCATCAGTTGATTTATTGGAAATGGACTCTGACTGGGTGTGTCCAATGACTTCCTGGGCTGTGTCACAGTGGGCGGAGTTCAGTGAGACAGATGAGATTCGACTGTACACAGAACTGCCGAGCTGCAGCAAGCACACATCCAGACAGACACACAAACACAAACACAAACACACAGGAAGAGTATACATTTAAAACAACAGAAATACACTCTTCCTAACTGGGTGATGATATATACTGTATGATGCTCCCATGATTTGAATAAAATAAATAAATAAATAAATCAGTCAACATAATTAATAACCATAATACCTAAAAACATTGCCTACACTGTATTTTGTGGTTTATTCCCCCATTTATTTAATCTTCTGAATTACATTATGGGACCTTGATCTTACTTACCAACAACTTTTAACCTTAAAACATAAAAAAAGACGTTTATGAACATTTTTAATAGTTTAAAGTGATATATTGTCTGGCTTGGTGTTGTATATTAAACTACGAAAACCTTGTAATAAACTGCCTGTCTCTGTATATTATACAGTGCTTCCCACAGGTTTGAAATATACTTGTGGTGGTAGCCAGATTGAAACACACCTTTTACCCACAGCACATAAATGATGACACTGACATACACCTTTTCTCTTCAATGGGTTAAAATTAGCTGTAGAAATAAAAGAAATCCACTATTTCTCTTACTTTTATGATATTTAGGAGCCATGTGCACCCACTGACAGGTAAAGGCTGCTCTCTCTCTCTAAAGTTGCTTTATTGGCATGACATTTACAGTATTTCCAAAGCGTTTTAGATAAGTAGAACGTATGTAATATATTAACGTCACCAAATTAATAAAATATACAGCAAATGAGAAATAAATTACAGAAAGAGGAATAAAAATAGACATTATTGCTAAAAATATTGAATAATTTCTAGAATAAAAAGTGTTAAAGAAGGCAAATTAGTTGATTACTCATTTCTAATGGTGTACAGATATTTTGCAGCCAGTATATTTTGTTCTCTCCGAGTATATAGTAAAGTTTATTTAGATAGTATATAGCAGTGGTTCTCAAACTGTGATACACGTACCACTAGTGGTACACAAGCTTCCTTCTAGTGGTACGTGGAGGAATCGCTGAATAACTAAAGTAAAAAAATTAACACACTTTTAACCCTATGATGCGTACAATAACACTGATGTGATCAGTAAATTGATTTTAATAGGCTAAACCTTTTATTTAAGTGGCTGACAATAATAAATCTTCTTAATTAGAAGAATTAATCTGCCTCGTTTTTGAACTGTGCAGTTCTGTAGCTGCTTAATTAAGCCTACTATGCTACTGTACTTCAATACCAGTTATTATGGTGGTACTTGGAGAGACTATTTTATTCTGAGGTGGTACTTGGAAAAAAAAGCTTGAGAACCACTGGTACATAGTATTATTTATAGAGTATATAGTAAAGTTTAAAGTTATTTATTAAATGATTAATTACTTAGTGTTTCTCTCGCAGCTGTGCGAGCACAGTCAGCTGCGAAAAGGTAATGCAAAAACACATTCAAATAACGGCAACTTTAGAAAGTGAAAGTAAAACCCAACTCCCAGACATTTTAGGAGATTCAGAAACTACGGTAGGACGCATTTTGCCACAAAAGGCGTTTCTCTGTGGGTCTGCAGAGGACGTGAGACTGCCTGTGTGAGTGTTGACGGTTCTCGCACACACAGAACCAGCAGTAGGAAATAAGAATTTCCACTGGTTAATTAATCGTGATGTTTGGCTTTCTTGGACGGATATAAAAGTGTAAAAGGATGATAATAAAAGTATTATTCATGTCACCACCAAATATACTTGGGCGGCCATTAATGTACATATAAAGTCTATGTGTAGGAAGCACTGATTATATACTGTATTATACATTACATTATTTCAAACAACTAAAATGCCAATAAAAGTCACTTTGTTAAACTGTAGAATTGAATTTTCAACATCACATGTCGACACAGCAGAGATCAATTTCCCATAATGCAACTCACAGCCGTAAATAAACAGAAAAATCACAAAATATGGATAATAAACAGATATTCTTTACAGTGTAGGTGTGCAGTAGAAGAAGTGGTTTTCTCACATGTCCGTTGAGATGTTCTGTGCTGACCGTTTTGTGTATTGGAGCGAGTCCCGGTGGAGGTGACGGTGTGTGAGCGTGTGCTTGACTCTGGACCCCAGACAGCAGGAGACCACCGAGAGTCGCCTGAGACACAGACTGCAGCATCAGGTCTGTGGAAAACCCTGAGCCACACACACAGAGGATCATATAGCAGCCATATATAATACATGTGGTTTACAAAAGCACACATACTCACCTGCTGCGTCGGCTGCTGAACTGAGTGCACTGGCCCAGAGTGAAGGGGTGTGTGTGTGTACTGGTGTATGAATGTGCTGAGTGTTGTTCACCGCTCCGTTCTGAATGTTCAACATAGAGCCGTGTCCATTGAGAGCACAGTTTGGGTTCGGGGAGCCATTTGGAACGGGGCTGACGGATGACCTTAGAAGATCAGCTAAAGAAACGAAGATGGAAGAACAAAAGCTTTAGAAATTGGACAGGTACACTACCGGTCAAAAGTTTGGGGTCAGTTTTTCCATGTTTTAAAAAAATAAAATAAAATAAAAAATAAATAAATAAATAAACTAATAAATAAATAAATAAATAAATAAATAAATAAATAAATAAATAAATAAATAAATAAATATTCTGTTCATCAAGGCGGTATTTATTAAATGTTAATTAATTAATTTATTAATTGTTAATATTAAATATTTAAAATTTGTAGTATTAATAGTTAAAAATGAATAGTTAAATTAATAGTTACAATTAAATATTTAATGTTTATATTAAATTGTTAAATATTTATTACAATTTTAAATAACTGCTTTCTTATTGCATGTAGTTTCAAATGAAATTGTTACACCAGTCATTATTGCTTTTATTACTGTAGCAGCATTTCTACGCCGATATCTAGGTAAGGGTAAACAATGACACGCGAGTCCGTTGTGAAACATTTTCTCATCATTTATAATCAGTCACCGCAAACAAACTCATGGTCTGAAAATTATTTCCTCTTCCCTTCCCCATCCACCTACTACCTGGCTGCCTTAAATCCTGATTTCGACAGAATAAAAGTCTTCATTCAAAAAATCAAAAACAATAAAGCAAATACTCAAACCTGAATACAATAATTATCAAATGTAAACTTAATAATAATCATATCATCCAATCAACCTATTTAATTCAAACATAATAATAATAATAATAAAAAAAGAAAAATGGCTCCAACAATTACTATTACCATTAATAATAATAATAACAACAACAACAATAATAATAATTAATATTACAGTGATTTCTAAAGGATCATGTGACTCTGAAGACTGGAGTAATGATACTGAAAATTCTTCTTTAAAATCACTGGTATAAATGATTCTATTAAATTATAACCAACTTTTGTATAGTAATTTTATAGTGCAATAACATTTCACAATTTTGCAATTTGTACTGTATTTCTGCTGAAATAAATGCATCCTTTGTGAGCAGGATAAGCTAATTTTAAAACATTTAAAAATCCTACTGACCTCAAACTTTTGACCGGTAGTGTACGAGCGTAGTATCACAGTTTTACAATGCAAAAATGTATAAAATATAAGTATAACTATAACAAGTATAAAATATATTTTTTATAATATAAATAAATTATTTAGCAAAAACCGTGATTTTGCTTGAATTGATTTAATTTTTAGCCATTTATTTTCAGCAAACGATAATAACCTGCCCCCTTTTTAATCACATCTTACTACATTTAGCTAAACAAATCCACATTTACAATTCCATTTCATTAATGATTTTATATTTCCAGGGGATTTATGATGATTCTAACTTCAAGTTTAATATAAATAATAAAATGTATCAATCGAACATATTTTCTTAAACAGATATTTGTCAAATAAGTTTCCATGACCCGAGTTATTCTAAAGACCTAAAAGGATAGTTCACCCAAAAATAAAAAAATGACTCACAATTTACACTCCCTCAAGTGGTTCTAAACCTTTATCAATTTCTTTAATCTGTTGAACACAAAAGAAGATATTCTGAAGAAAGCTAAAACCCCTGATTTCTATAGTAGGTAAAACAAATACTAAGAAAGTCAATGGTTACAGTTTCAGCAGAAGAAGGAAACTCAACCAGATTTGGAACAAAGATAAGTAAGTAACCCCACTTTTTGGTGAACTATCTCTTTAATTTGATCAAAAAATAAATAAATAAACAAATAAAAACGAGTTAAAAAGTCAACAGAATTTAACCTACATTACCAACAAAGCTGCTCTTACCAGAAAGATGGTTAACGTTTAATTACTATTATCAGACTGATCCTAAAAGTAACTCTACTGCAAACATGCACAACTAAAAGTCATAAGAACAACATAGGGGGCTGTTTTAAAACACTCCAATAGTGTGTAAGTGAATGTGAAGCACATACACACAGAGCCCCATGTACACGCACACACATACACAGACATACACAGAAATACACAGCTGAATCTAATTATGGATCTGTTTGGCAGCATGAGTTGTAATCTACGAACACAGACAGTATAATTATAGTGACTGTAGAGCTAAAGCAGGACTGTGTACACTCGACTGATACAAAGGCCTTTTTTAGAAAACACATTCAAGAAATTACTTTTAGATCATAAACATACCTTAGACTGAGGTTAGGCCCTAAAGTATATACTGTAAATAGTGCCCTCCACTAATGTTGGCATGCTTGGTAAATACGAGCTAAAAATCTCTTTAATGTTAAACATTTTGCTCTTATTCCACACTAAAGTTTTATTTTTTATGTCTTTGTTAAATATATGTCTAGATATGGATGTTTGACATTAGTAAAGCTGGGTCATGACCTGATGTTTTACAGTGGCATAAATACAAGAAAACACACAGAGCAAACTC
The DNA here is from genome assembly GCA_903798035.1 of Danio albolineatus. NCBI lineage: Eukaryota > Metazoa > Chordata > Actinopteri > Cypriniformes > Danionidae > Danio > Danio albolineatus. Next base: position 1,122,200 of record CAIGQQ010032009.1, read on the forward strand.
ATTCACCCTATATCATCAAAAAGTGTCCATTTGTAGCGGTGTCCGATACGGTGGATGTTATGAAGTGCAATCAATCAATCCACAATGCACAGAAATAACGAGTCTACCACTCATGTACACTCAACAGCTAGCAAATCCCCATAATCCAGCGTGTTTATGCGTTGAATGAATTTTTGCGTCTGACCACAAGATGGCGTCTATAGCACAATCCTATGGTTAAATCCTGTGGTTAAAAATGAAAAGATTATTTCATTAAAGTAATGTCTGTATACATTACAGAAATCATAAGTCTTTGTTTTATTACTAATAGACAGCCCACTAAGAGTTAAACAACTATCACAGGGTCTGACCAAGAAGCTGTAAATCTCATCTATCAAATAGCAAAACGCAAAATAAAAAAACTGCACAAATTCATTCACTCGTTTCATTCACTCCTTCAAGTGGACTATATTAGTGGACTAATGTAGGGAATAGTGAATGAGGGTATAGGGGGCGATTTCAGATTAGTGATATGAGGGGAAAAATGTCATAGAGTTTCTCAAAATCCGAAGAAATTAGCAGTAAAAATGCCCATTTCCACCAGCAGGGCAATAATGTAATTATTTTGAACCAGTCTAGAAGTTCATCCATATCTATTTTCTCACAACCCAAATGGTTTAAGTGGTTAAAACATATCCACAAGAAACACAGCTGAAGAACTGTAGAACTCTCCAAAACTACAATCTGGCATCACCTAAATCTCCACAAACTGATTAAAGGGGGGAAAGCCTCTACTCTCATGCAAAAACTGACGTGTCTTCAATTTATTGTTATTTTTTTGTCCAGACTTTGTGCAAAAGATCAAAATGTTAAACAACAGAGAGATTAAATTTACAGCTTTCTTTGCTCATATTGACCAAGGATGCCAGTATTAGTGGAGGACACCGTATTCACATTTTTCCTACTCCCCATAATGTTTTACAGGAACCATCTGGGTAATTTTCATCAAAATGTAAACAATTTTTGTTTAAAAAAAATGGTTTCAACAAGGTGTCATTATTCACATCACAGTTTATCCACCAAACATCAAAAGCCACTAATTAGAATTAACAAATGTTTTTCAGTGGACCATAAACAACACCAAAAACCCAAGATGAGTCTTTCTACAGCAAAATTACAGCTTTGTTTAATAAAACTGTACTTTAAGTAATAAAAAAAGAAAACAATTTAGAGGAACAAACCATCAACTCAAAATTTTTTAAAAAAATCCTAGCAATCAGCGGTATTTCTGGACCAGAGTAACTGGGGGAGCCAGGTAGGGGCCACTTGTACTTTTAGGGGGCACACTTTAACATAGATCACAAACTACTTAAACAATTATTCAAAGTATTTTTTTCATGCATCACACTGCAGACTTCTTAAACAAGCTAATTAAATAACTTAAACTCAAACTTAAAATAACTCTAATAATAATCTGTCATGTTAATTTATTTGACAAGTAACTTTGTATAGTATAAGGATAACACATTTTTAGCCTTCAAGTACATCAGCGCTCATTTTTGCACCTGTAAACTTTAACAGATACTGGTGACTAAAATATTATTTTAATAAATAATAAAACAGTTTTAATAAATAAAACTGTTATGTTTAAATGCACCAATACATTTCCTATATTCACTAAGACATGGATAAAAATAATCATTTTTAAAATGGGGTGTACTCAATTATGCGGAGTACTGTATACTGTATTTATTGTCTGTAGCACAACCTTACTACCTGAAGTGATATTTGTTTAGTTCTTTTGAATGGAAGTTCCCCAAACCTTAAGCGCAACTCAGAATTTGAAATTTTGTCCCGAAAAACTGTGTATATACAGTGCATGTGACATTACCCAGAGTGCTCAGCCTCAGTCCAGCTGAAGCCAGTGTGTCCAGTCCAATGGAGGCGATGAGAGGAGGGGATGAAGACACGTGTCCATTAACAGAGACGGAGCTGATAGAAGAGGGCAAACAGCTGGACTCGAGACCCAGCAGGATCCTGCGCACCTCATACAGAGAGCCAGCGTTTCTCTCCACGCTCTTCACAATCACAGACTGAGAGACAGGCGGACGGTCAGAGACAGATGATATGAGGAGCACATGTAAACATGATAAGGTGCTGGGTGTTTGTTACCTTGCTGGGCTGTTTTGGTTTGGGTTTGATACTGATGAAGACGTCCAGCTGCTCCATGAGTGTCGTGATGACCTGAGATGCCACCTCCGTCTCCTCCTTAATGTCAAACAGCAGCACCAACGGCAGACAGCCCTGAAATATACAGAAACATGCACATTCAGAAATAAACAACAACAAAATGTAGTACCTTATGAACCCAAATCCAACAGATTTATATTGAGTTTACATAAATGAATGCTTTGGATTTGATGCAATAAAGCTTAGTAAACTGCAAGTTGAAAATGTCTATATACACAGTAAAAAGCAATTAGTTGACTTGGGTTTACTCACGTTTTACGTAAAATAAACTTGTTGCTTTTAAGGCAATGGGTTTACTCACTTTTTACAGTGTATAGCACACATACACACACACATATATTCCACGCAAAGTTGAAAATGACTACAGGGTATATCCAGGAATCCTTAAGGTAATTTCAATACATTTTTAAGACTTTTTAAAGACGTTCTCTGAATATTTTAAGTTATAATCAGTATCAAACCTTTATCCCAATAAACAGTTGTAGTTAAAAAAAATCAATGGAGCACAACCGTGCAACAGAACTCTAATAAGCTTGGAACAAAGCTTGAAAGAATACATTTTGCAGTTGTTTTCAGCGAAAACTGTTTAAACTCATTTTTTTCCAACCAGGAGTATGCAATCTTACATTTGATGTCTGTTTCTCTCTATGGTTTCTCTACATGTGGAGAGCATCACATGACCTTTCTGTGTTTGTCGCAAATTACGTGACATCACCTGGACGAAGGAGCTTGGCCAGACGCACCCCGGCCTGAACCAATCGCGTGGATCAAGCATGCCATTGTTAATACTAAGAGGAAAATAAATATATTTATGCTTTTTTTTGGAGTTGAACACTTTGGACAACGCTTGAACAAAATTTAAGACCTCGTAAAAACGCAATTAAGACTTTGTAATACCTTTTAAGGGCCTTCATTTTCTCATAATTGTTTTATCAACTTTTAATACTTTAAGACCCCGCGGACACCCTGGACTAAACACTAGGCATGGGCCGGTATAAATTCTGACAGTATGATAATCTTGAATAAAAATATCATGGTTTTACGGTTAGACGCTATTGTGATTACTGCTCTAAAATATATTCTTTTTAAATGTCTGGGTAATAAACAGCAACTTTTTCCCCCTTTGAACACAATATAGTTTATTTTGAGAAACATTTAAAATATTTTGGAGCAGTAAACATGTCAGGTTAAATAATTCAAGTGAATCCTTGACTTCTGCTGTCTTCATTTGTTTCAAAAACTTTACAATTTACAACAGAATCTTTGGATATCTTTTCTTCTTGAGATACTGTTGTCTTAAAAAAAAATACCAAAAAAAAAGTAAATAAAAAAATCTTACTCATACCTTAGGAATGGTATAGCAGAAAATTTTGACGGTTTTAAAATCTTGACTTTTCCAAACCTTGAAAACGGTTATCGTCCTATGCCTAGTTCACACACTCAAATCAGGCCAAAAAACTAACAAATGACAACAAAAATGTAGTACTTTATGAACCTAAAAACCAGCAGTTTATTCTGGGTATGAAAATGAATTCTACTGGGTTTACATAACTGAACGTTCCGGATTTTATATAATTAAGCTTAACAGACAGCACAAACTTGAAAATGTGTATATATTTTACTAAACAAATATAAGCGATAGAAATATTATTTTAACACTTATACTGTTAACATTTTGTAGTTTAAATACTAAATTAGTGTGTGTAAAGATAAATATTCCTAATTAATATTGATTAGCAAAAACTACGACAAAATAGTTTTGAGCAAATAAATATTGAAATATAATTTTGATTTAAATACATGTGAAATAAAATAAAACAAACGTTAGACATGTTGACAACTCATGGAATTAAAGGAATCTGAAAATTACTCAAACTAAAATACTAGTAAAAGGCCGCACGGAGGCGCAGTGAGTAGCACTGTCACCTCAGAGCAAGGAGGTCACTGGTTCGAGTCTCAGCTGGGTCAGCTGGCATTTCTTTGTGGATTTTCCCCGTGATCATGTGGATTTCCTCCTGGTTCTCCGGTTTCCCCCACAGCCCAAAGACATGCACTATAGATGAATTGGGCAAGCTAAATTGTGCGTAGTGTATGTGTTTGAATGAGAGAGTATGGGTGTTTCCCAGTAATGGGTTGCAGCTGGAAGGGCATCCGCTGGGTAAAACATATGCTGGATAAGTTGGCGGTTCATTCCGCTGTGGCGACCCCAGATTAATAAAGGGACTAAGCTGAAAAAAATGAATGAATGAATGAAAATACTAGTAAAATGCAAAAATAAATAAATAAATAAACAGAAACATTAACAAGCGCTAAATCAAAATGACAAGCACATAACAAAATAACTCAAACTAAAATGTGGAAAAAAAAGGCTAATGAATGCTTTACATAAAAGAGTTTCTCCTTCAGGCAATCCATGACTAAATGATTTTGAAAATATGTCACTTCGCCATTATGAGGCCTTCTGAAGATTCGATTATGGTCTGAAATTGGCGCTGGGGCTAAAGCTGCATTTCCTGTTTTGGAAAACACAAGAGTCAGAGGACAGGAAGAAATCTGGCACGAGTCTCCAAATCCTTCTGTTTCTAAAGCCTCAAGGTCTTCATCCAGTCTGATCATCTGTCAGCGCTTACAGTAACCCTCGTCCAAACATCTCTCTCAATTTCATCTCTTTCAACACAACATGTGTTCTGTTTTCACAGATCGACCACAAATATGGAGAAAGATATTAAATTAAAGAGCATGAGAGTGAACAGGAAAAAAGCAGACAAACTGTAGCCGTACCATTAGGAATGTGCTTGGTTTGATACAATTAAGCTTACAATTCAAGCATTCTTTTTATGCTTTTTATTTTTATGCGTTATGTAAATGACAGTCTGTTTATTTTTATGATGTATGGGGGAAATAGAAAGGTCTATTACATTTTTTGTATTTAACTTTGAAAACCCCTTTTCATCATTTTTAGCACAGAACATTTTAAAAAGACACTTCACATCCGGGGAAATGTCAGGTTGAACTGTTACCTTTAGGAAGAAAGTACAGATCAATACAGTCGAGGACAAACAGATTCAAAAATCTGTTTTTTTTTTTATCCAACCACAATAACCATTCTCAATGTTGCAAAAAAATAAATAAATAAGGGACTCAAGGCATTATGTATTTTATGTATGTGTATTATCTAGTTTTTATGTATGTGTGTCTTGAGCGCATGTGTGACCATATTCTGTCTGAAATACATTTATTATTTGCTTTTTAGACAAAATGTTTGTTGCACTGACTAGAGAGCATTTTTTAAAATTCCGTTGTACTTGTGACAATGATAATGATATTTTATAATATATATATTTATATATTTATCCACATTTTGATTTATTTTTTTTTACTTAAAATTATTAGACTTACTCCTTTAAAACTATCCTGCTGTTTCTGTAAAAATTTAATAAACAGACAAAAACATTATTATGCTTTTTATAATTTTAATTATAACATTATACATTAAATTATGCATTAAATATTAAATTAAGGCGACACTGTGGCTCAGTGGTTAGCACAGTCGCCTCACAGCAAGAAGCTCGCTGGTTTGAGTCCCGGCTGAGTCAGTTGGCACTTCTGTGTGTAGTTTGCATGTTCTCCCTGTGTTGGCGTGGGTTTCCTCCAGGTGCTCTGGCTTCCCCACAGTCCAAAGACATGTGGTATAGGTGAACTGAATAAACTAAATTGGCTGTAGCGAGCCTGTGTGTGAATGAGTGTATATGGGTGTTTCACCAGTACTGGGTTGCAGCTGAAAGGGCATCCACTGTGTAAAACTTATGCTGGATAAGTAGGCGGTTCATTCCGCTTTGGCGAGCCCTGATTAATAAAAGGGACTAATCCGTTTATGTTTAAAGTAATGAAGTAGTATATTCATCCCTAAATGTTTACGTTCGTAATATAAATATTATGAAAATTCAAAGCATTCTTTTTGATGTTTTGCTTTATGTAAATCACAGTCTTTTTATTTTTTGCTATGATGTATAGGGAAAATAGAAAGGTATATTACAATTTTTGTATTTGACTTTTTGAAAACCCCTTGCCATCATTTTTAGCACAGAACATTTTAAAGACACTTCACACACAGGGAATATTATGAACGTAAACATTAGGTGAGCAGGCTACATTGTAACCGTGTGTCCATACAACACGCTTCATGATGATATGCGGTGATAAGCAATTTGGCTGTTTGCGCCAGACGAAACGACAGAAATTTAAATACAACCATTCAGAAGCACAGAATATGCCCTCACTCACGAAACAGTATGTTTTTTAATCTATTTAATACGTTAACCCTCTTTAACATTATTAAATGTAATGCTAAATCACGTGTTTAGTTCTAAAGTTCAATTTCAAGGTCTGAGGTGAACTATCTGCTGCTGCTTTCAGTATTTGCCAATAAATGTCATGTAAAATGGCATTCAAACTCACATTGTTAGAATTTAACACTGAATACAGCACATGAGGTTTACCTGAGGTGATCATTGTCATAGTTTACTGTTGTTCTGCTGTGAGAAATAGAAGCTGTTGCTAATATATCAATTCAAGGTGTTGGTCAGAACAAAAACTCCTTTTAATATGGAAAATACCATCATGTGGAACTGTATCTGTCTCATATCGGAGTCTGCTACTGTCCACGGGAGGTCACATTTTGGTCACGGACGCATGCTTTTTAGAGCCTTTCTGAATGAATGAATGAATGAATAAAACGAAATACACGATTTTATATTTAGCATATTTAACTGGATATTTTTATGTATAGTTACCCCAAAACATGATTTTCACAAATCAAGGTTATGGTGAGGCAGTTACAAAGCATTTTTTGATGTAAATCTGAACATTATAATGCCTTAAATTAGTTGATTCCTGTAAAACTGTGTGCTTTTTACTTTAAGGATCCTTTCTGGTCTTCAGGTGTTACTTTATTATGGACTAGTCTGAGAAACTGGATCTGTACCATGATCTGCTGTCTGGCGGCACAGACGGCGTCGATGCTGCCCTGGATGTAGACGGCGGAGCGGCTGGCGTTGCTGTTGTGAGGGCTGATTTCAGGGAAGTGGATGTGGGCTCCAGTGCGCTGCGAGATGAGCTTGATGTTTGCTCCGTTTCGGCCCAGAAGGAAGTGGTGGTGTTGGGGTGCAATGTCCAACTGTGTGCTGACCAGAACTGAGGAGGCCAAAGAGCCTGCGAGATGCTCCAATAACAACGCCGTACCACGCTGAAAAACACACACACGCAGATATACGCTTGATATAAATCACACAGACAGATATACTTTTGACACACATCTGCAGTTGCACAAACACACATAGGGATGCCAGAATGACACACGCACACACCCATTAATAAAATATTAGGCATTTCTTCTAACGTCTTGCATTATGTGGTAAAGGCTGCTGTTTTTGGTTTAATGTCTGGCAGATGTTCTTGAAAAGTAAATCTCTCCATTTCATGAAATGACCTACTTTTTGTCTCCTACTCAAAGGGCTCATTTTGTATCTGATACTAATGGCAGATTCTGTAGGGTTTTTTATTGTGTTTGTGCTGAATAAAATTTGCAAGCATTGCTAATTATACTAATTCAGATTTTTGCATTTTATTTATTTTCATATATGGGGTTAATTCTTGTTTGCAGGTTGATTGGTGAATCACAGCTGAGCATTGAATCCCTGTATAGTAAGCAGCTTTTAAGGAGTGCCCAGAACATTAGTAGCTGTAGCTCTCATCCTCTGTTTGAGGAGTTCATCCTGCTCCCTTAGGGTTGAAGGTTTCAGATGCTTTCTAGTAGGACAAAACGTTACAGGAGTAGCTTTGTCCCATCTATTGTTGCTTTGAATAAATTGTAATATTTTAAGGTACTTTTCTATGTGTATATGTGGGTATGTTTGTGTATGTGTGATGTAATTAATTGTTTGTATCAACTGCCAAACTTTGCTGCAAAAAATAAAATAAAATAAAATCTACCCACGGGTATCAATAAAGTCAACTCAACTCAACTTTATCCGGCAATTATTTTAGGTATATGAATAGGTTCAGTCTTAATTGTCACCATTACGTCAGCTTAATATAAGGTTTTTGGTAAAAAATAAATAAATAAATGTGAAAATAAATAAATAAATAAATAATAATAACAATAATAATAATAGTAATAATAATTATATATATATATATATATATATATATATATATAGATAGATAGGTCAAATGTATTTTTTTGCTTAGAAAACAGGATATATTCTAAGCATATTAGCATATAAGCATTTCCTAAAAATACATAAATTAAATAATTAATTTATAAATTAAAGCTGTATTGCAAAAGACTTTCGAATGTAACCCAAATTATACATTAATATCATTATAATATTTTAATATTGATTAAATAGCAATATGCATAATGTTATCTTAATTAAATCAAAGTTGTTGAATTTTAAGAAATTAATGAACATCTCAATGTGCATTTATTTCTAATAATTTAATGTGCTCAATTACTTACTGTTTACTATAGTTACAATACCTAAAGAACTGTTCAGAAGTTTTATTTCAAGATATTTGTCAGGTTTTTGTGTTCAAACTGCTCCTCTGTGTCAGACTAGCCTCTTACAGATCTCATCCAAAGCCTTCTATCCAGTTTTGATATGAATTTTTGACTGTGAAGTAAATGTAATTATTCAGTGTAGTGATATGGAACTGTAATGAGGTCTAAACCTGCCTGGAACTACTTTGGCTGTATTTAAAGTTTTCAGTCATTTGATTTTTTTTAAAAATGTATGAACATTTATATGTAGTCAGGTATGTATTATAACATCTTTACATTAAATTACAAAAAAATAATAATAATAATTACTATGGGCAGGACAGTAAATGTAACATTATTCTCACTTCTGGCATGCCGTTTTCAGTGTCACACTTTTTTCCCCTTTTTCTGAAAGTCTTGATAACATTGCAGAGCTTTTCTTTTATTATTTCAGCAAACAGGGTTGTAAAAAAAAACAAAAATAAAAAAGTGTTGTACTCTCCCATTCATTCACTCAAGTTCACTCAACTATGAAGACTTCCGCTACTGAGAAACCCGGAAATGTGAAAAGGGTCCATAATAGCATGCCATAGAATGTCATTAGCCAATCAGAATCAAGCATTCAGAAGCCCCATAGTATAACTGTAAACAATTAAAATAACAACAACAATAACAACAACGCAAGTTCTCATGTCAGTCACTTTCTATGCAAGCTTCACCTTAACACCGCTGGCATTGTTCTGGTTTGCACGCACAATGGCGGTGTTGCCATACAGACGTGAGGGCGGTCTGAAGGAGATGGAGACGTTGTAGGTGTGAGAGATGTGCTGAACTACAGGAGAGCTGCAGTCCACGAGCTGCACGACACCACTGCACTCGAACATCAGCACCAGCGGCAACAGCTCCTGCACACAGAAAAAACAGACACATTATATCAAGCAGAAGAATACTCTTACCACTAGAGGGCAGCACTTTAGGAAACACACTGCAGGTTAATTAAAGAGCCCATATTATGGATTTTTGAAAATGACCTTCCATGCAGTGTGTAACACAGCTCTAAGTAAAGTGAGATGTCCAGCTAAGGCTTAAATCTGAAAGTGCAAAGTGTTTAAAACGATTGATTCATATATAAAAGGGTCGACTCATTGTTGTTTAAATGAATCGTTATTAGAAAGAGTCTTTAGCCGTTTCGGCATGACGTGAACACGAAACATAAGCCCCACCCACTAGTTGCGCGCGCAGGCCCCGGGAAAATTGTCTTCCACTTTCAATTGGCTTGTTGTCTTCCACTTTCTCTACAGACAGGAAGAGAAAGTGGAAGACAACAAGCACTGTATCAAGTAAAATAAAAAACAAGCACTGTATCGCAATAAGAGTTGTTTTATAACCAGCAGGACAGCAGTGACGTGTGATCTGAGTTTGATGGCAGTATAAAGATTTAGAGAGAAGTATGGGAGCTTTTGTAGTATTGGTTTTCGCGTTTTGCTCTTTGTAGATGGTCCCTAAGGACCGGTCTCTTTGCTGCCTGCGCATACAGTTTAATATAATGCGCCCAGCGCGTAGGAAAGCAAATTTTTAGGAAAATAAGGTTGTAGGTGATTGTATACATTGCGACGGTTGAAAAGAGGTGCTATTTGAGTAGGAACAATGTTTCGGTCATGAGTTATTGATCCCGTAGACGCTGTGCTCTGAAGTGCGAGGGAAAAGCTGTTTTATTTTCCTTACCTGGAAACCTCTTTTCCCTACCTGGAGTGGTTGAGGGTTTTTTTTTTTTTTTGTAAAATACCTTAGAATTACATCCCCAACACGGTGCTGTGTTCGCGTCATCTCTCTGAAGAGAGCTACACCAATCTACACGCTTACGACGCGGGATTTGTTGCACGGTTGTTGTTAAAGGATGGATCAATACCCAGTTTATTTGGATCAGCGTGTTCTTCCAGTCTTGTTGACTTTAACCAGGTAAATATGGATGTAGTTGTCTGTATTGTGTTTGCTCCGTGCAGCATGTAGCGGTAGCCATTTAGCTTACTGCCGAATGTTACTATTTGTTGGCTTACAATAGTCCATGAAGTGTTGATTCTGGCATTGGGCTGCTGACACGGACGTGACGTGGTGACGTAACGTGGTAGCGTCACGGAAAGGAGGTGCTTGGGGAAAAATATGGGAGTCGGTGGGAAAATTAGGTAAAAATAAATAGATATTATAAGACATCGAAAGTGTTTTTTAACCTTGCATACATATCATCCTGTTGTTTTGGACTTCAAAAAGTGAAATTTAACCGTTCTCAACCCAACATATGGGCTCTTTAACTAGTAATAATAATTAACGAACTGTTATCACCATACTTCAGTCGATTGATTACAGGAAGAAAGTTTTTTCAAATCTTTAAATATGCAAATGATGCATTGTTTGTTTTTTAAATATGTGCTAATTTTAATACACATTTTCTTGCACAAAATTCTGAACAGTTTAAAGTCAGGTTTCTACGGGAAGATTTACATCCTTCTATTTTGTCTATTTGGTCTATTTTGTCATTTTAATGCTCTATAAAACTGAGAAAAATCACTCTTTCAGAACCTTCAGAATAAAGATATGAATAAAACTGCAGTTCGTTGTAGGTGCTGCAGAAGTGGATATTTATCATTTCTCCCATGCTGCATAGATATCTCCTAATATCTATATAACCCGAAAACTACAAACACAAAAGACTCACTTAATAGTGTGTTTTGGATGTTTTCTTTACATAAAACTTTGTAAAAAATTTAAAAAGAATGGCCAAAAAGCACAACATTTCTAAATCGACACCTGCATCAAAAAAGACTGTCTGCAGTGTCTCGCCTTAAACCTATAATCTTTGATTGAGCTTTCAAATTAGACCACTATGAGGCACTACAGCAAATTTAGAGCAGTAAAACTATATATTTCAGACTTTTCAGGATGACAACTCAAGTTATAAGAATTTTTGGTATTGTAGTATTTTGGTTGTAAAACTGACTTACAAACCTTTATATTTGTTATAATTTTTTGTAAAAAAATATTATATGTGTAACTTCAGCTTTGACTTGTTCACATGGGGTGTTATACAATCTATAAGAACATATAACCCAGAAAATCCCAACATTAACTCTATTTTAATTAATGGAATTCAATTTAATTCTTTTGAAGTTATAACTCCTGACTGATAAATAAAATAATCAAAACAGTCCAAATGAAACCAACATATTCATTTATATCAATAAACAAAGCAAATTCCTCCGAAAGGTAAAAAAAAATTATACTTTTAGAAAAAACATTCACTAATGAAATGATTCCTTTAAATGTTATTTAAAATGTTAATTTGTAATATTTGTAATATAATTTAAAATTTTAATTTGTAATATTGCTTTTAAAATAACACAATTTATTTAGAAAAAAAAGTAAATAAAAGAAACAAATTATAAATAATTTGTATGTGTAAACAAATTTTATTTATATGTGCAAATGAATCATTCATTCATTCATTCATTCATTCATTCATTCATTCATTCATTCATTTTGCATCTCCTCAGGGTCAAAATGGACCCAAAAGTGTTATGAATGTTAAATCTGGAGCCTGAGGGTTCAAAAATTCTAAATACTAAACAAATTACCCTTAAAGTTGTCCAGATGAAGTTCTTATCAATCCATGTTAATAATCAAAAGTTAAGTTAAATATTCATGGTAGGAACCTTCCAAAATATATTCATTGAACATGATTTCTAGTTAATATTATAATGGGTTTTGACATGAAATAAAAATGCACAGTTTTAAATGTGCTTTTGGCTATGACTTTTGCAACATGGCTGGTTTTGTGATCCAGGATCAGAAACACACATTTATATGTGACAGCATATCTCTTTAAATTGTCAGCTCTTTAACACACAGCTCAATTTTAATCAGTCAAAACTCACCCGTATTTTCACTCGCGCCGCCTCTACGCCGGTCAACTGTCCTGCTATAGACACCTGAGAGAAAAGCACAAAGACAAAGAACTGATTGTCCTTTATGATCTTTCTTCACAATATGAGCAGATGTGTTTATTCCTTTCTCTCATCCAGAAAGAACGACAAGCTTAAATAAGACATTGTGTCACATCCAGAAACCTGATTTATCGAAACATTTAATGGAAATATGTGTGTGGCAGGGTGCCAGTCTACAAACCCTAATTAAAGGTCCTGCAAGTTTCATTTTTTTCATTTCCATCATTTTATCCCGACAGCGTTTAATCATGGCCTGCGAGCATTAATCCCTGCTCGGTTCAGAGAGTGCATCTGGTTTGGCTCTGAGGTGTGTGTTTGTGTGTATATTCGCTACTAACAGTCCAAACTGTCTGCACGCCTCGTCAGGCCACTCAACAGCCTATTAAAAGCTGACAGTGGTCCAGCAGCCAATCAGATCCATCATACTGCAAAGCGTTCTCATCCTGCAGCCAATAAAAACTATTTCGTGTGCCTCAGCCAATAATATGATTCAGCTCAAGTTCAGGCAATGCTGGATAGTGGGATGGATGAGATTTGCTGTTGATTTTGCTATATTAGCATAATGTAATTTTTTTTTAGTTTAGTTTAGTTTATTTGTTTACAGGGTCAATGTACATTAATAAACATTACTGTAAAATGTGCCAGAATTAGCCAAGAATGGCTATTTTTCATCTGTAGACCCCTAACAGAGTGTTAAAAAAGTCACACCTGAAATAGAAGCATACACAGCATAACAACATAGAATACGTTATCATATATAAAATACAGTAAAAAGAGTAAAAAATAGAAACAGATTGATGGCAGCAGAAGAAGACAAAATAAGTGTCAACAAATACACTACTAATGCTGACAATGCTGATTTGTCAATAACCAATTTTTAACATGAAACTGAAAAGAACGACAAGTAAGTGATCTTCTAATTGTTGGTTGGATGGAGTTCTCAAAGCTAAAGCTAAACATATTTACAGCTTGGATTACTTACATGAAAATAACAATTTGGTATTCATTCCAAACTAGACATTCAATTCAGTTCAAGATCATTTATAAACAGCTTTTTTAATGAAGTTTTACAGAAAGAAAAGTTTCTACTTTAAAGTGGTAATCTGAAGTTATCATGTCAAAGTATTGTTCATACTATATCTCAGAAATTTCAATTCTGGAATAATACAATCATGTAGGGGATGACGATATTCAAGCCAATATGAACAACATGATTAAAGTGATCATGATTACAATGTAAGGAAAGAAAAATTAGGAATGTTTAAAAGTTGTTTTGCCGGTATTCAAAAATAAAATAAATTGTGGTAATGGATATGTATGAATATACATTGCAATTATGGCCATTTTTAAAATATTAGCTATGTACAATGATATCTAGTTAATGTCAGTAATAATAATGGTCACACTTTACTTTGATGGTCCGTTTGTTGTATTTATGTTACATTGCAACTAATTCTCTCTAGAATTTTAGCAGACTGTTAGGTTGGGGTTAGAGTTAAGGTTAGGGTTAGGGTTAGTGTAAGTTGACATGTACTTACAAAGTTTCTTATAGTCAGTTAAATGTCTGTTGAATGTCTGTATCAACAGATATTAAGCAGACAGTCTACTAATACTCAAATGGACCATCAAAATAAAGTGTTACCATAATGATTTATACGATATACAGTAAGTGTATTTTTTATTTTAAAAAAGAGTGTTTTTGTTTTCTGAAAAATCATTAAATGTGTTATTAAGAAGACAAAAGGTACCATGACAATATTCTGTACTGTATAAAATATTATTGTGCCTATGAAAATTTGATGGCATAATATCCCCGTAACTTTTGCTCATTTGTATAGCATGAAGAAGCCTAAATTGACCACATACAGTACACACAATAAAAAACAAAAAATGTGAAAAAAAACATCATTAGTAACTATTGTATTTTTTATGTATTGTATGATTTATGCATTTATTTAGTGGATTAGTGTGAATTAGGCATGGGATGATTTTTCAAGTATACCGTGGTTTGGAAAAGTCAAGGTTTTCATACCGCCAAAATTTTCTGCTATACCATTCCTAAGGTATGTGTAAGATTTTTAGTTACATTTTGTTTTGTTTATCAGGTGTAAATTGTAAAGACATCTGTGTTGTTTAAACAAATAAAGACCGCAGAAGTCAATGATTCACTTAAATTATTTAGCCTGACATGTTTACTGCTCCAAAATATTTTAAATGTTTCTCAAAATAAAATATATTGTGTTCAAAGGGGAAAAAAAGTTTAGTTTTTTAGCCAGACATTTTAAAAGAATATATTTTAGTGCAGTAATCACAATACCGTCATACCATAAAACCGTGATATTTTTTATCCAAGGTTATCATACCGTCAGAATCTTATACCGGCCCATGCCTAGTGTGAATGCTATTGTTCTGACAACATGTATGGACACAATAAAATACAAAATATGTGATAAACAACATCATTAGTAACTATTGTATTTTTTTATTTAATGTAAGATCTATTTTTTTATAGATCTGTGTGAATGGCCTTCGTTCTGATAACACATATGGTGTCAATATGAAAACAAAACTATGTGAAAAAAATTCTACAGTAATTTATATTAAATATTATAGTGTTTTGAACTATACTATGATAAAGCACTTCAATTCATCTGATTTTGGGAAATCTATTTTTGCGATGGAAAGAAATACTATGAACAAATTACCTACAGTTAATTTATAGTAATAAATCTGCTACAGTAATAAGTATGCTACAGTATTTATTACAGTTTATCAGTTTAATGCTGCAGTATTCCTTAACAAAGTGTGGTAAACACTATAATAAATTCAGTCAAAGACTATAGAATACACAAGACCTGTCACTCGTATAGTTTTGAATAGGGAAAAGTGGTCAATATGGCGAATAAAGCCCCGCCTACTAGTACAGGAGCCAATCATCGATCGCTATAGACTGGCGTTTCTCCGCGGGACCAGATGTGTGCTTTTACAAGAGTTTTGTGGTCAACAAACGCACTGGAAGCTCAGCGAATACTTGCTTCACAGACATAAGAAATATATGCACATAAAGCTTGAAATCTCTAATTTTAAACGAACCAAAGTTTTTAGGTTTTGTAATCTGTATGAAACAAACGCAAGGTACAGTCCAGCCTGTCAAACGCACATCACATGACAGCAGCAACTACTCAAACGCCCACAAGCGTGTAAACAAAGACTCGCTGTCACTTCTGGAGGAGATTTGCCATCAAGACCAAGTTGTGGATTACTTCAGATGACCAATGCGATCAGGGGAAGCATTATCCAGTAGATGATAATGTATAACACTGCCATAAATGAGGTTGGTGTCGTAATCTCCAACCTTGAGTGCGCATGTGCATTAGCTTGGGCAACCTGAAAATATGCCGATTTTGTTTGATTACAAATATTCAATGTAATCGTAAGCTTGGCAAACAGTTTTAGAGAATTAGATTCCCCATTCAGACAGAATGCCCGAGCATACTGCCCAAGAGGCCTTTCAAAAATGGCCACCGAGTGAAATGACTTGAAAGGACTTTGATTCTGTATAATACATTTTATTAAAGTAAGGTTCAAATATACTACAGTAAATTATTACTATAGTATTTTTTTCTTGTGGGACCTTTTAAAAAAATC
This sequence comes from Danio albolineatus, assembly GCA_903798035.1. Lineage (NCBI taxonomy): Eukaryota > Metazoa > Chordata > Actinopteri > Cypriniformes > Danionidae > Danio > Danio albolineatus. The sequence continues at coordinate 1,138,616 of CAIGQQ010032009.1, forward strand.
ATTTGTTCATCATGTTTTTTAAACAGACTCACAATGAGTAGAAATGTCATTCAAGGGAGTTTTACTAACGCAAGGAAAGAAGCAGAACTGTGAATGTAATAGATGTTCGTGTGTCTGTGTTGTGAACCTGGTTGCTCTTCTCTGCTTGACTGTGTCTGTTGGAGTCAGGAAAGTGTATATGGCAGCCCGTCTCCTCCATCACCCGTTTGATGTTGTGTCCTCCTTTACCAATCACATGTGAGTGCTCTGTGTGGGACACGTCCATCTTCAGGGTCACTCGATGACTCTGTAGAGGTCAAAGGTCATAGCTTAGAAAACTGAAGAAAAGCCTTTAGAGCTGAATTACAAATCGTTCAGACCTGTTCCGAACTCGCAGCAGCCTGTGATCAGACATACTACTATTTATTAAAATAATTTATACTTAAAGAAAGAACGCTCATTAAGTGAAGTTTATTTATAAACTAATGTCGAGAGGATCACGTGCAGATGACTGCTTGCAGCTGGTCCCGCATTATTTAATTTATGATTCACCAATCAGACGATTCCTAAGCCGTTATAAATACCCTAAGTTCCATATCTTCATTTTGAAGAATCCCCCCTTCCACCTCTACTCCTCCTCCTTTCCTAGATGGGTGGCACGGTGGCCCAGTGGTTAGCACTATTGCCTCACAGCAAGAACGTCACTGGTTCTAGTCCTTACCAAGCCAGCTGACGTTTCTGTGTGGAGTTTACACATTCTTCCAGTGCTCACGTGGGTTTCCCCGGGTTTCCCGGTTTCCTCCCACCGTCCAATACATGCAACTTAAGTTAATTGACTAATCCGAATCGGCACCATAGACATGCTCCTAGTAAGAAGTTATCTTTTCATAGCAATCACTATCTGTTCATTAGCTACCCGCAGGAGAGTTCCTGAGATCTACCTGAGCTCAAACTCTTGCAAACGGGAGGGAGCCCTGGGCTCGAGGATCTTATGAGCTCAGGGCTCTTCCCCGGGACAGCATGCCAAACAAGCTTTATAATCAATCATCAGCTAAGTGTGAACTCTTGAAGCTTGCTATTTATCAAAAGATGTATAAACATCACAGTTGCTGCAATGTCAGAATGATTCCTTAAGGATCAGAGGATGTATCGACACTAAAAATTCAGCTTTTAAATCTCAAGAAAAATGAGTTTTTAACTTTTTTTCCAGAAAGCAAAGCACTTCTCTGGATTTAATTAATATGGGCTTTAGTGAAATGTTAACAAATGTCTGATTCCATATTTTAGTCGCAAAACCATTGAAACTAAAAGATTTCAAGTCATAGTTTTCCCAAGGCAGTACATATGCTTAAAAAAGTAAAAAAAGGAAAAAGAAAGGCTATTATTCTCTCCTAAAACCTTATGTAATTTAGCTTTCAAAGACATCTCTGCTTTAAAAAAGGAAAAAAATTTGGTTTTAAAGCAAACCTCAACAGACCCACATTTTCCCGCAGTTGCCATGACAATCACATGCTTAGCAGTTACTGTACCTTTGTGTCAAGAACAGACATTATTTTCTCTTTTGCCTCACGCACATCTTCCCTCTTTCCGCTGACCTTAATATGAGGATCTGTGAAGAGGAAAGAAAGAAAATGGTAATTAATAAAGATAATCCACATTCAGTTTGTGAATCGTTTCGTAATCTTACAAAATTCCAATTCGAAAAACTGTAACTTCTACTTTCACACACTGTGGCCTCTGCTAATATTGGCACCTTCGGTAAATATGGAATATGAATTAGAAATAAATAGAAATAATTGTGACAAATTTAAGAAAAATATATGCTCAATAAATGCAAGTTTATTGTTATTGTATTTTGGTCAAAAGGTTTACTTTTACTCACATTAGTGGAGGCACATAATGAGTGACACAAATCAGCTTTATGGTCATTTCTAAAAATAGCTCTAGCTCTAAACACATATTCTCGGTCTTACTCACACCCTCAAGACTCTTCAGGATTGGACTGAGAGGAGCAGTGAGGGGGAAACGGGACAGGAAGGATCACTGTCCTACGCACACACAGAGAGGGCTGATATTGGGGGAGGTACTAGAGTAACACCAGTAGAGGCTTCTCGTCCTGCCCATAACACTGTCCTCTTCCTGCCATGTGGAAGTCATCAGTTGCAGCGTGTGTGTGTGTGTACGTGAGGGTCGCATGTGTGGCCTGCATGTTTCTGGATTGAGAATGTCCATGCATGGCTGTGATGAACATAATTGCTCATGTAAATACATATATATGAGAGAATAATAAAGCAGCTTATGAATGATTACTGAGAAAGCGTATGCATTTAACTTTCCAAATTGACGTGGACAGTGCTTGGTCTGAGGCCGAGAATAACTAAACTCTGATCACTTGTAGCAGGCAAAGATGCATTATTATTAGGGCTGTCCAAAAATTAATCGTGATTAATCACATCCAAAATAAAAGTTTGTTTTGACATAATATGTGTGTGTGTTATATATATTTATTATGTATATGTGATAAACACATTTATAGAAGCCAAAACTATATATAAAAAAGTTACAAAGTAGTTACATCATATTCAAATGTAAAATTTGTGTCATACACATATATTTTTTAGCTATCTAAATATAAACCAACATTTTATCAACTATATGCATTTGTGTATTTATATATTCATAATATAAATATAGACAGTACACACAAAAATATTATGTAAAACTTTTATTTTGCATGTGATTAATCACGATTAATTCTTGGACAGCCCTAATTATTATATGTTATAACAGTTATAACAAAATAAAATAGTATGCAACAATAAAATGTGTGTGTAATAGCCAATAAAATCTTTTCTATTGATTATTGAGAAGGGTATGAATAATTTTGTTCAGAAGATCATGATTCGCACTCATTAAATAATTGCTATGTACAGTTTTTATTTTACATTTTTCGGGTGATACAAAACACAAACATCTCGCCACAATGCCCTCCTCAGTGTGAATAATTTTGGACATTTGACACTTGTAAATAAAAGCGGAGTAATATTTTTTCCATGATGATGCCTCTTGTACATCTTTTTATTATCTTTTGGGTGAAGCCTATGTCATTTGCAGTCAAAAACAAACTTGCTGGTTGAATATAAGTAACTTTAAGCCGGAATTTGCCAGGGGTATGAATAATTTATATATATATTAATTTTAATTATGATTCATTTGAAAGTATTTATTTCCCTCAAAATAAAAAGTTAAATCTAATGCATGGTAAGTATGTTGGACTTGGCTTGCTGTCTGGTCTATACACTCCATTTGAGAGAGATCTTTGTTTTGTGCTGCAGACAGCCTCATTTAGAAGTGCTTTACTGACTCAGGACAGAGTGGAACAGACATCTCTCAGATTGATAACATCTGTTACAGAGGCTGAAAAAAGAAAGCGATTAGGGAAAAAAGAAGGCAAAAAGAGTTTGAAACCTGGCAGAGTGAAATATAGTTTAGCGTGTGAGTCACAAACACTGACCGATATTTACAACAAGATGAACAGGGGACTTTACAGAAAACACAGAATGAAAACAAAAAAGGAAAAATATGTTGCGATGGAGTGAAGCAGAGATCTTGGGCACATCAAGATTGAGAATGAACTCTGTCAAAAGACTGTTGAGAAACAGACTAACCTGGAACTTTAAGGTCAGAAATAATAACAGAATGATATGCACATTTGAATCCTTTTCATAAAAAAACATCCACATAACAGATCTTTAACAAATAAAAAGTAAATTCAGGGTTGTTCTGTTTGCTTGATGCATTATGGCATTCTTAGGGGGTTAGGCATTGTAAGATAACCGTTTTCAAGGTGTACCGCGGTTTGGAAAAGTCAAGGTTTTCATACCGCCAAAATTTTCTGCTATACCGTTCCCAAGGTATGTGTAAGATTTTTTATTTACTTTTTTTTTTTTTTTAGGTGTAAATTGTAAAAACATCTGTGTTTTTGAAACAAATGAACACAACAGAAGTCAATGATTCACTTTAGCCTGACATGTTTACTGCCCCAAAATACTTCAAATGTTTCTTAAAATAAAATATATTGTGTTCAAAGGGGAAAAAGTTTTTGTTTTTTAGCCAGGCATTTAAAAATAATATATTTTAGAGCAGTAACCACAATACCGTGAAACTATGAAAGCGTGATATTTTTATCCAAGGTTATCATAATGTCAGAATCTTATACCGGCCCATGCCTATTAGGGGTTTTAAACAGAAAAAAAAAACTCCAAGCCCCTGCTTACATCTAGTTTTAAGATGCACTTTGGTCAATCAGATCAAAAGTATATGAGGGAGACACATTCCCATTTACACCTGAGGCCTGTTGCACAAAATTATTTGAACAAACTCTGCCAAATTTGCCAAACTGAAACTTACTCTGCAACATTAAAGACATGTAAACTGGTTAAGATCAGGTTAATCAGTTTCACAAAGCTTGATTTTGCCTGTGCACATGAAAGTGTGACGTGAAGCAAACCGCCAATCACACAACACATGAGTGCAGGTAACAGCCGATCAAAGACATTAGAGAGTTGGTTTGAGTGAGTTTGTCATTTCTCGTGAGAGAATCAGCACAATTCACTTTTTAAATACACACTTACTCTGCTGATTGGTCCAGTTTAGCTTTACAATTGCTAAACCAAAGTACAGAGAAGTTACCATGGTGATGAAACCAATTCATTTTCTTGTCAGCTTAGTCCCTTTATTAATGAGGGGTTGCCACAGTGGAATGAACCGCCAACTTATCCAGCATGTGTTTTACGCAGCAGATGCCCTTACAAATGGCAACCCATCACTGAGAAACACCCATACACACTCATTCACTAGGGACAATTTAGCTTACCCAATTCACCTATATCGCATGTCTTTGAACTTGTGGGTGAACTGGAGCATCCAAAGGAAACCCACGCCCACACAGAGAGAACATGCAAACCACACAAACCAGCGATCTTCTTGCTGTGAGGCGAATGTGCTACCCACTGCGCCACCGTGAGGCCCGTGATGAAACCCAATCAAAACAAATCTGCCTTCTTGAGACAGAAAACTTAGAGTTTGCTCAAACAAACCACAAACCTATCAGGGTGAAAACCCAAACCGGCTTTGTGCAACAGTTCTCTGGTGTTTAATCAGTTTATTTTGGTCCATTATTTGACCACTTTCCTAATTTCACTGAGTGCAGTGTCTTTCAACTGGTGTATGTATGGGCATTTTTCTAATCTTTTTATATAAATGCTTTTACAGATTACATATGAGCAAAAGTAGAAAATAAATGGAAGAATTAAATGGAGAACAACAGCATTCATTTCTGCTCTGATAGCTACAAATCTGCCCAAAATGCTGTGGGTTTGTGTTAAAATCAGAACGAAAGAGATTTAATTTTTTATCTCCAAACCAAATTTCAAATGAAAAATGATTATATTTGATCTGATTGGAGCACTTCAGCAACTTGTCCCGTTATTTAAGATTTAGGCCCATAGATCTTTTGTGGTTGTTTGGTCAAATTTGACCACGTGACATGAGTGACAATACGAAACGATAAAATCAAAAGTGTTTTGAGGGATGACTTGTACCTCTGGAAGTGAAATCAAAAGTTCCATTCCAAATTCCAAAGTGAAGTCCCATCAAAAGTGGAAAAGTTGAAAATGTATCACACCTGGATGTATTTTAGCATCGTCCACTTGTGTTTTGATAGACAAATATGCATCTTAATATTAACAATGCGGTTTCATTAGTTAATGTTAGTTAATTTTATTACTAACATGAACTAATAATGAACAATACTTGAACAGCATTTATTAATCATAGTATAATATTTACTTGTGAATTAAATTTTTATTAATTAATGTTAACTAATATGAACAACTACTGTAATAAACGTATTGTTCATTGTTTGTTTATCAGGCAAGTTTATGTTAGTAACTTTGTTTTGTTGTTTATGTTGTTTATGTTAAAGTGCCTCTGTTTATGCAAGTAAATAAGTGAACTAATATAACCTTATTGTAAAGTGTTGCCTCATTAACCAAAGTACCAATTAGATGTGTTAAATACGAGACTTACGAGAATCACAGCAACAGCCTCAGTCTTCTAAACTCCTAATGAACTTTCAAGGTAGCAGAGAACACTAGCTTCTTTTGAGAGTCCTAATCCTTCCAGCTTCATGTCACTCTTCACCCACACTAGATTTGGTTTTACGTAGTATTGCCAGGTCCTCCTGCGTTAATCATTTAGGAAAATCCTTAAGGACCTGATTATGTTCTATGGCTTTTTCAAGCCAACATGTTGGTCTGAACTATTGCCACAGAAAATTACAGAATACCACAGACTTGCTCCACCTAATCTCCTGAACACAATCTGATGCTAGTTAACATTTCCCCAAAAATACACGCTACAGTTTTGCATGAAGATTTTCTTATTGTGTTTAAGATGTTTCCAAGGCTGTACTACACTGCATAAATATCCATTAATTAACATAACTTTGTTATTTACAAGTGTTTTCTGGTTTTTTTTCCATTCATTCATTTTCTTTTCGGCTTAATCCCTTTATTAATCCGGGGTTGCCACAGCGGAATGAACCGCCAACCTATACCCATCTCTGGGAAACATCTATTCACACTTATACACTACGGGCAATTTAGCTTACCCAATTTACCTATATCACATGTCTTTGAACAGTGGGGGAAACCGGAGCACCCGGTGGAAACCCACGGGAACGCAGGGAGAACATGCAAACTCCACATAGAAATGCCAACTGGCCCAGCCGAGGCAAGAAACAACGACCTTCTTGCTGTGAGGCGATAGCACTACCTACTGCACCACTGCGTCGCGTTTTCTGTTTTTTTTTTTTTTTGTGAATGACATTTTAGTACTTTGAAATCATGTAATGTATAATAAATAATATATAGACAAATAAGTCTATCAAAATAACAGAAAATGTACTGGCAGTTTATGGTATTTGTACTGTAATATACAACTTCAACCCAGACAATATATCACTTAAACCAGTGGTGCTCAACCCTGCTTCTGGAGATCGACCTTCCTGATGAGTTCTACTCCTATCCAGATCAACCACACCTGAACCAATTAATTAGGACCTGCACAGCACTAGATAATTACAGGCAGGTGTGTTTGATATAGGTTGCAACTGAAATCTGCAGGACGGTCGATCTCCAGGAGCAGGGTTGGTCACCCCTGCTTTAAACCCCATCTATAAATGTTCATAACAGTCACTTTTCCAACTTTTCAAGGTTAAAAGTTGATGGAAGAAGGATTAAGGTCCCATAATGCTGATTTGCAAAACTTAACAGATATTGTTAGCACTGTAATTTGATCAAAATATAACAGTAGTGGTATTGTTACTTAGAAACATTTTTACTGTTTAAAATTATTATGAGTTTTATATTTGAAAATGTTATTTATTCATGAAATTCAAAGTTAAATTTCAGCAATACTAGTACAGATTCTGTGCCACATGGTGCTTTAGAAATCATTCGTATATGATCAATAATGTTGATCATATAAGATGTAAAATAAATGTAAAAAAAATAGTTGTACGGCTGAAAATGAAAACCAAATATAATTTTTTTCCAGGATTTTATATAGAAAAAAATCTAATATAGAACTACATTTTTTTTGGACTTATCACACATTTTATTTTCTCATTCGTTTTATGTTTTTGCTAGTTTTTTGTAAATAAAACTAACCAAATTATCAGACACACTTACTCCTTCCAAAGTCTCTACAAAAATATAATGGTAAGTTGCATATGTCCTTGAGAAGGAAAGCACTGATGTTTTAATATTAGAGATTAATACTGATAAATAAAAAAAGATTCAAGTTAAATGAATTCTAACAGTATATTATATGCATGATTCGCTTTTTTCATCATTACAGAATGTTCCAGATGCATCAGAAAAACTAATACTATATATTCCACAGCTACTACACACAAAACAATGATGAGAAAGACAGCAGGACAGAATTGACCAAGAGGATAAAATTCTCCATCAGACGCATTCTCTATTAGACACATTTACTTGTGTTGCTTTGTTCTGCGTGACTAACACAGTGACTTCTGCCAAAACTGCTTTCTGTCTGTGCGTATGTGTGTATACCTTTTTTGGACTTTGCTCCGATCTTCAGTTTGGACGGCCAGGCAATCTGAGTGTTGGTTTCATCCATGACCTTAAACACACACACAAAAAAACTGGCATAAGCGCAAGCAATTAAGTGAATTTTCAACCACTACTTGAACTAGGTAAAACAGGCTTCGTTATGATCATCAAACCCATGTTTTGTCAATTCTAAAACACAAACAAACAAGAACTCACATATTTCAGTTCTGCTAAAGAATGCACACTGACAGAAATCTTCAGGCTGTTTCAATAGAGGCCTTACAATCATTTCTCTGGCTTAAAACATGCCCCACTTTCGCATTCTCACACACACACATACACACAGCTGGCTGAAACTCTCGTGAAACAGCCAGTTGGCAGCAAGTCTTTGACAGGCCTAGTATGCTAACCAGTAGCACATGTGAAGAAAAAAAGAGAGAGAAAGCAAGAATGGTAATGTGTTTTGCACACATATAAAATTCACAAAAGAGAAGCGTATGGTAATTTGCAGCTACATGGATACGCAGGTTCAGTGTTTAATAAAATTCAGCCCGGAGCTCAATCCTGCTCTGGAAGACGCTTCACCATTTAGAGCGGTTTCGTCTTTCATGCAAATTTCATTTTTCTAACGCAAACCACAACTCTGGCAACGCAAACCTTTGTCTCTATAGAAAACACATTTCTGTACCAGTTTGGTGGTGCGCTTTCTATCATCCTGCCTATAAAAACTTCTTGGCTTTCATGGTCAGCGAGGCTTTACTGTACAGCAGTTCTCATGAGAAGCTTTGGCAACAAACCCAATTTCTTTCAGGGAAAAATATATATATCCGAGCATGAAACTGCAGCAATTAAAGAAAAAAAACACACACATACAAGTGTAGTTTTCCACATGACCTTCTGGAGAATTTCAGCATTGGGCTAACATTAATTACAATTACATTTACTTTAATTAAATGTGGCGTAAATATGCACCTGCTCCACCAAACTGCCTGAAAGCATATAACTAACGGGGTAGTTCACCAAAAAATGGAAAAATTGCTGTTAATCTAAACAACCTTCAAGATGCAAGTGCCTTTTTTATTTCTGTGCAACGCTGAAGAAGATTTTTATATGAAATATGGTCCTGGGTGATTCATCAAACGCAAGTCAACAACCACAGGCACTTGTAAAGTAAAAGTAATTTAATGCATAAAAAAAATTAATACCTGTGGCTCCTGAATATACACTGAGGTCTTATGAATCAAAATGATTGGTCTGTGCAAGAAATATTTATTTACAAAAACATTACTTACTAAATGAATACCTGTAATGCACAGCCTCAGTAAATTTTCCTGACTGACTTGATCATGAAAACTATTTTTAACAGAGTTTTGATTCAGTTTTAATTTTTTAAAGAATCGTTTAATTTTTAAATAAAGTCAGGATCCAAGGGGGTATGAATTTTGATGTGTGTGTATCAAACGATCAAGGTTTCTATATCTTGAATGAACTGAGGGTGAGTGAACTATAAGTACATTTTTCTTTTTGGGTCAACTAACCATTTAAGACCAGCTAACATGGGATACATAAAATACAGCACATTTATATTTCCTCTAATCACTGTGTTTAGATACTGAACGGCTTTGCTGAGATAAATGTAGCATGTTAACATGACACAAAGTTAACTACATCTTTTACCGATGTCGTTCTGTGGCTATAAAACACCCAGGGACCATATGAAACATGAAACATTTCAGGAACTTGTACTGTTTCTTTCAACATACCTTGTAATCAATTTGTTAATCAATTGTTAATTTGTGTAATACATGCTTCAGTGAATCAAATTGATGTATTTATTTAAATGACATTAATTTATTAATGTAACGTATTAAACGTTTTCAGTATTTTGAAGAATACTTAGTGTATTCTGACCTACAGTTACCTCTGATTAGCTACACTAGAGGATACTGTAGTTCAAACTTTACAAACTATGCATTTAATTTTACTTTACTTTATGCTATATGTAGATACAAACACCAATTTTTACTAGAAAAGTATCTGTACTTCCTATCTAAAAACGCTCTAGTACTGGTGGTTTCATACGGTTCAATGAATTTTTTCTTGCATAGAGTGATTGGCTTGGAATATGATGATAATGATGGAGACTTTATTTGTCACTACACGGTTACATGCAGCAAAATTAGACCCCTCGCACCATACACAAGCATCACCAGGGGCGGACTGGCACAGTATTATCAGCCGGGAAAGTTATTATACTTCAGGCCACCTAAGTGATTGGGAAGTGAAGAACAAGGGGGTTAACGATCGGTAAGTACAGGGGGATGTGGGGACGGGGGCAGTTGCGGCGATCGATAAGAGGGCAGGATGTTGGGATTGTTGTCCGCGATCAGTAGACAGAGGGTGGTGTGGTGATTGGTAAATGAAGAGCAGGGGAGGGGTTGGATAGAGGGTGCAGGTGAGATTCACGGTGGCAGGACAGATTGGCCGTCAGGCCACCGAGAAATGTCCTGGTGCTCCCTATGGCCAGTCCGCCCCAGAATATCACACATTTCAGGGGAAGAAAGGTCAGTCAAGAGGCAGCACAGAAAGAAGAAATAAGATATATTAGGGAAAAGTAGGCATTCACAATGGCATGAACTGTCATAGGAGTGGTCAAATGCATGTCTATATTATTTATTACTTTAATTATTAAAATTATTATTCAAGACACAGATCAGAAAAAAGCAATTTCTCACAATTAGAGGGATGACCCCCCCCACCTATGTATACATGTTGTTCTGACATACCTCAAGCATTAATTATGGCAGTCAATTCACCCAAACCCCCCTATTCGCACCCTGCTTATAATGTTTATTCTTCTCATTATTTCACTATTAGAGTTTGCATAAGATTCACTGAAAGAAAATCTATTTCTGTCATCATTTACTCTTCCTCCATTAGTTCCAAACCTTTATGAGTTTCTCTCTTCTGCTGAGCACAAAAGAAGATATTTTAGAGAAAGCTGGAAACCTGTAAATTCCATTTACTTCACGCTTTTACAAAATGGAATGGTTACAGGTTTCCAGCTTTCTTCAAAATATCTTCTTTTGTGTTCAACAGAAGAAAGAAACTCAAAGGTTTAAAAGCACCCGAGGGAGTAAACGGTGAGTGAATATTTTGGATGAACTGTCCCTTTAACTTCAATCTCAATATGCAAAAATGATTGGATGCTCATTATGTGCTTCAACATATACTGTGACATTATTGATCATATACTTTGATGAGGATTGATTGGCTAATTTTGTGTGACAGAAGGCTAAGCGACAAACCATTTTAGGAAATTTATGGGTTTGTTCATAATAAGTCAAGACACCGAAGACACAGTTGAATCAGGACTGTCCAAGGAAAAACGGGACATCTGGTCACCCTAGCTTTTAGTCTCCTCTTAAATACCGCACGTTCTCTTCAATGAGGATTAGATGTGACAGACAGCAGTGAGTGATGTCATAAGACAGTTACGGTCATCCAGTTTAAGTTGTCCAGTATTTCACGTATTGCGTGTTTCCACCCCGGCCTGCACGTGCTCAAGCATAAACTGGAACATTCAGTCCCACGTGTTCCTCTAAAATTTATGGCCCATGCTTTTCCAGGTTTCGTTAGTCTTGGACCTGAGGTTCAACAGCAGGCTTCAGTTTTTATTTTGTTTTGACACCCTAAAGGACAAAAGAACATGAGAATGTTTCTTTAACTTAGGCGAACAAGTTTATTAATCTCTCCAGATCTGCTTGAGCCTCTAAATCGCACACACAGCTGTGACACATCCTGTGATTTAGATTTGGGAAATTACAGCTTGAAAACAGCAAAGTTCAGAGAAGCTACAATAAAACAGGAATTTTTCACACCCTTTTTACAATGTGTCTCAATAAGTCTGCACGTTGCTCATTTTGAGATAACTCTGAATATTAAGTCATAAAACATATGCTGTCTTTTGTTTTATAAATTACAAGCCTTCACGGTATTATTCTGAATATCAACAAAAATACGCACATCTTATGTTTGATGAATATTGTTCAGTATTCTTTTCATGTCGTCAAAGCACCTACTTTTATTTGGGGAAGGTATTTTGCATGCCCTTACACATTTAGCAGATTTTAATGTTACAATGTAACATTATGTAGTCAGCTAAAAGCAAAACTTTTTCTTTTTTCCTTCTGAACCCCGGTACGCTTGCGTCATCAAGCTGCTGTTTTGTGTACGGCTGTTGCCAGGTGATGGACACAAAATCAAAGCGCCAAGACGTCCGCACTCCGCACATCACGGTCGTTCCGCTTTTACTGAACCTTTTGGTTTTGGACATACAGAAAGCGACTCGCTTCTATCTGCCGCAAAAATATTATACATGTTCAGAACACCACACAATGTCTGCAGAAGCGGTTTTTGGAGGAGACAAGCAGACATTATCACTGTTTGTACTGGGTCAGTCCCGCTTGTCGTCAAGGTAGATAATACAGAGACATACACACAAATGAACGTTATGAAAACTAAAGTTTATTGTACAGTTGGCGGTTCACTTCCGGCTTTTGGTACGATTGCATTCATACTACAAGTGAACCGTACCAGAGTTCACATGAACCGTATCCCTGACCACCTCTTTCAGGTGGACTCGGGTGTGCACCCGTGATCCATACCAGAGTTCAGAAGACGTGTTCACACTAGCTAAACGTACCGTACTACGACGTCAAATGAACCCGAGTGTGGACCAAAAGTGCTAGTGTGAAAGCACCCTAAAAGAGAAGTTATCAGCGTTTTATAGATTAAAACAAATATTAACATTTTACTTAAATCCAAACCAGAAATATGTTATACAGTTAAAGGCTAAATTATTAGCCTCCTTGTGAAAAATGTTTTTTTTTTTTTGTATTATTGTATTAGTTTATTTTATTAATATTTCTCAAGTGCAGTTTAACAGAGAAGATTTTCTCCACATTTTTAAACATTATAGCTTCAATAACCAATAGCTAACTTTTTTTGTCTTTAAATGTTTCACAAGATACTAGTATTCCGCTTAAAGTGCATTTTAAAGGGCACCTATTTTACCCCTTTTTCAGGATTTAAGAGAAGTCTTTTGTGTCTCCAGAATGCGTCTGTAAAGTTTCAGCTCAAAACACCCATCAGATTATTTATTATATCTTGCAGAACATTGGATTTTCTGCTCTGAACACAATGTAGCTGTTTATGTGGCCTGTGCCTTTAATGCTAGTTCTCCCCGCCCACCATTCCCACGTGCCTGTCAGAGTGTGCCTCAATCACTCCAGCTGCGTCAGATAAACAGCTCAGTGACAGACATGAAGAAAGCAAATCTTGCATAATGTTTGTGAGAAATACTACAGTAAGAACTTTCCCAATGATTATTTGATGTATTTGTTGTGTGAGTCGATGAAAATGATGAGTCACACACAATGTCGTTACAAAGTTCATGCACACGCACGCACGCACGCACACACACACACACAGCATGCGCATTTAACTTTGCAGTGCTTTTGGCAAATGTGACAGGATGCATGTTAATATTCACTGCTGTATGGATATCCTTTCTGTTAATGTACAAAATAAACCTGATTTCATGTCCACAAACAGGAATTGAAGTGTCTTCTGATGATGAATTACAGCGATTTTTACCGTCTTTACTTTATTACAAACATTCACTGTTTTAAAAACATTTTAAACTTGTAAAACCCATTCTTGATCACATTTGATGATGATTGATGATCACAGAGAGCTGAACAGATCTTTTAATCCCAGTTGCTTTGCGGAAGTCCAGTCATGATATGATTATTCGCGTTACTACGAAGACATGTTAATACATGGCTGTCAATCAATTTGGTCAAACTCCTACATCACGTTGTTGTCAGCCTCAAAAAGGGAGGGATTTGGATCACATTTCAGATTTAGATCACCCAAGTGTGACTGTGGACACATTATACCTACACACAGTTCTGTTCAAACAGCTTTAAATAGATGATTCTCATCACAGGTGGCCTTAATTAGGTTTATTAGGTTAATTAGGTTAACTAGACAAGTTAATTAGGCAAATCATCGGAAAACAGTTTTCTTAAAGGGTAAATAATATGAACCGAAACTGCTTTCACTCCCAGCCAAACTAGAAATAAGATTTCCGGTTTTCTCAGCAGCCAAAGTCGTCATAGTTGAGTAAACTTAGAACACAGTGAATAGGAGAGTACAACAACTCATTTTTTTTTTACAATCCAATTTGCTCAAATAATAAAAGAAAAACTCCAAGATGGTGTGATCAAGACTTTTTTAGAAAAAGAATGGTGCGAGACTGATGACAGAAACTGAGAAACTGACTGAGAGGACAGAATTACGACAAATTTACTCTCGGCCCTATAGACGCTGCATTAGAAACACCTCGCATAAGTGGTAGTTTTTTGTAATTTGATGCAAAGATGATATAATACATTCATAAATGCATTTAAATGTTCATACGTTTTTAAAAAAATCTAAATATTATAAACTTTCAAGGATTTAAGATTACAATGATCGTTACACATTATAACAGGCTTGTGAAAAGGGTCCATTAGGAAATATTTGAAAAAGAGTTCAAATTTACACATATAAAATTGAATTTTTCAGATGGCAAAGTAAATTTTTTAGCAATATGACTAAAATCTTCAGTGTAGTGGTCCTTAAGAAATCATTCTGTTAATGTTTATTATAATGATGAACACATGTGTAAAGGTATTGGCTACTAATATTGCGGAATCCACTTTTTTCTCAATTGTTTTCAGGACTCTTTGATGAACTAAAAGTTAAAATGAGCACCATTTTTCACAACAGAAAAGCAACACCGCAAAAGCCTTTATGCATGTGCTACACTCTGTAAAATCTGGTGTTTCCGTTAAGCACTGCACCCACGTCAGAACACTTTACACTGATGACCATAAGCCAAACAAAGACACAATCAAACACGCCTGAAGGAAACCCTGAACATTTCAGAAGGGGATGAAAAGGTGAGCGATGCTTGACGTTTGTGCAGGCCGAGAGCCAGATCCCATTTCCATCCGCTGTGTTTGTGTTGTGCTGCGGCGCTGCTGTGCTTTCTATAGGCCTTTATTCCCGACCTGCTCTCGCTTTCTCTCTTCGCTGCTTTCTTTGGCTCCGCTCAGCAGATGAGGGAGATTTCTGACAGACCACACAGCAGTTTTGGGGTTTGCGGTTTATTTTTGTGACGGACCAGCACATACCTCTCAAATGGGTCAGGCGGTTTCAGAAAAATTGGGTTAGCTATACATTGGAAAGTGTTCCTTTCCTCTTGCCCCACACCCAATATCATCCTGTCAGAGGAATGTATACAGTCTCCGCTAACGAACGCCAGGAACATCAAAGTAGCAGAGTTACACCAACTCTAAGCTTCACGAAAGGGAGAGTTCTGTCATTATTTACTCCCCCTTTACTTGTTTTTTTTAAACCATTATGAGTTAACTTCTCGTTTCTTTCATGAAAAGAAGATATTTTGAAAAATGTTGGAAACCACTGACTTCCATGGTGGTTGTTTTTGTTACCGTGGAAGTCAATGGCTACAGGTTTTAAGCGTTCTTGAAAATATATATACTTTTACGCTCAAAAGATGAAGGAAACCACTCGGGGAAGAGTAATTAGTGAGTAAATTTTCAAGTCTTTGGAAAGTGGATGGAGAGCAGAGTTTTATTTGACAAATGATGTGTATGGGAGTGTGCAAGAGAGTGTGTATAGAGATCTGCTTCCTGTTTCTTTTGTTGATTCAGCAGAGGAGCACAGAAAAGAGCTGGAGTGATGAGGAGAAAAGGAGGAAAACTGGATGAACGAAGGTCAGAGAAACCTGCACTTTCACTGGAGACTGAACTGCACAGGTGTGAGTGAGTTGAAAAAAACGAAAATGGAAATCCATTACAGAGTATTTACTGATTGGGAATTAAATGCACACTTTAAAAAATCTGTAATTTAAATCATTCCATAACATTGCTGTGTCAAACCTGTGCGCTTTTCTGGTTTTGTTGGGAAACCAAACAACAATGAAGCCCCCATTTTCTTCCATTTGGTATTTTTCAAAACATATTTGTCTTTTATATTCCACCGATGAACTCAAATTGGAAAAACAACAAGAGTCTGAGCAAATCCTGACAGAATTTTAGGGTGGAGTATTCCTTTAAGATTTATTATGAGTGTATGAGTTTAAATGTATTATATTTTTAAAAGTGAATGAATACTTTTATCCAGCAAGGAGGAATTAAACCGGAAAAAAGTGACATTTATATTGTAACATAAAATTTCAGTTTCAAATATGCACTTTCTACTGATCAAATAAATTTAAAATGGATGTAATAATCATGATTTCTGCAAAAATATGAAGAACCACAACTGCTTTCGACATTAACAAGAATAATGACAAAATTCATCATTTCAGAAAATCAGCTGATTATTACTCCTTATGAAGAGTGATGTGGGTGCCACGGTGGCGTAGTGAGTAGCACATTCACCTCACAGCAAGAAGGTCACTGGTTCGAGCCCCGGCTGGGTCAGTTGGCATTGCATGTTCTCCCCGTGGTTGTGTGGGTTTCCTCCGGGTGCTCCGGTTTCCCCCACAAGTCCAAAGACATGTGGTATAGGTGAATTGGATAGGCTAAATTGTCCGTAGTGTATGAGTGTGTATGGATGTTTCCCAGAGATGGGTTGCGGCTGGAAGGGCATCCGCTGCGTAAAAAACATGCGGGATAAGTTGGCGGTTGATTCCGCTGTGGCGACCCTGGATTAATAAAGGGACTAAGCCGACAAGAAAATGAATGAATGAATGAAGGGTGATGTTTTGGAGTGGGTTTTGAGCTAGTGTTGTGCAAAACAACTGATGAAAATTTCAGCAAGAATGTGAAAAACAACAGTGTAAAGAACAGTGAAGGTATTTGGACAGACACCGCTGAGGCGATGCTCGAGATAATGATAACGGTGAATACAAAGACGGAGACAGAGACATGCAGAGAATGGCTGAAGAGCCAGGATCAACAACAGGCATGAAGCCAATCCATTCACTGCAGGGAAGAAGAGCTCAACAAAAGGTTTTAAAATCACTGAAACAATTACTCTCGACTGTAAAAACCCCCTCGCCGGGGGAGAAAAAAACTGATATTGTTTCCCATCAAGTCACCACACTAGAGAGCATCAGATATTTGTCTGTCTCCATAAATCTTTACCTATGGCAAACTTCAATTGTCATGCACATCTTGTCAGGTAAGCACGGCACTGTGATTAGTAAATGTGATGTGTAGTAAATATCCTCCCAGGGCTGGAGGGCACTCTTAAGGCTCGTACACACCGGGACGCTTTTCGTTTGTGTTTATCGTCGGCGTTTTTCGAGACGTTTTTCAGCATTCAAGCCCAAGCGATTTTCTCTGGCGTCGAGCAGGAGAGCATGCAAAATCACTCCTTGACGTTAGATGGCGCACACGGTGGCGCCAAGCTTCTGACACCCGCTTGTTACACAGAAGAAGAAAAGAGGAAGTTTACACGCTTGTTGTTGCCGATCGGCAAAGCATGGATGGTTCAAGTACCAGCTCTAGCGATGATGAAATGATTATTGTTCACCAGTGCAGTAAGCAGCTCCACGTTAATATCTCCTCTGGGCATCTGCGCTTGCATTGACAGTTTTGCGCTTGAGCGCCTCCAAGGGGTGTTTACCGTAACTTCAGCAGCTCCGTACACGTGAGCAACAGTGGGAATCTGATTGGTGTAGAAGGTTTTGACGCGGGGCGTCAAAACAAAAAACGAGCATGAGGCGTTTCTTTAAAAATGGCGCTTTTACGCCTGCCGTTTTGCGCGTTGGTGTGCACGATCACATTGGCGCCCTTTATTTAGTCTCGAGGCGTCAAACGCCGACCGAAAATGCGAGCAAAAAAACGTCTCGGTGTGCACGGGCCTTTACACAGAAACTTCAAAATACACACAAAGAAGAATCCAAGGAAATCCACATTTAGACCTTTTTCTTTGTTGCTGCTTGAAGGACACGCCATAGTGACCAGCGCCTTCCGGTAGGCTGCTTAGAACTTCCATTAAAAATTGTCAATCTTTTTCTTCACTTAATAAATACTTGTGCCTCAGAGGCAATCCTGACCATGCGAATGTATGCACATCATGGCGTTTCCATCAACCGTTTTTTATGCACATATCCAAAATGCAAATAACTGTCAATAACTGTCTGGTTTAGCTCAGCTACCAAATCTGACCTTCGAAGACTACGTCAAATAGTTCGGACTGCTGAGTGAATCATTGGTACAACCCACCCTACTTTCCAAGAAATGTACTTATCTAGAGCAGAAGGACAGCCAAAATCACTCTGGACCCCTCACACCCAGCACACTGCCTCTTTGAACTTTTGCCTTCTGGTCGACCCTACAGAGCACTGCGCACCAGAACACACCCGGCACAGAAACAGTTTCTTCCCCCATCTCATGAACACTTGATGATAATAATTGTGGAACTAACATCACTACTTGCTATACACTTTTTATACACACATACACTCATTTAACAACATTACATGCCAATTTGCACATAACAGCTGCACATATAACGTTGTATACAGATATATGCCTGTACATACACTTTTCAATTTGTATATTTGCATTTAACACTTACTTTTATTTTTTTATATATTTATTATCTGTGTTTTGTTCTGTCTCTGTAATTCTGTTGCACTGTAGAAGCTCTGTCACGAAAACAAATTCCTCGTATGTGTGAACATACCTGGCAATAAAGCTCTTTCTGATTCTGATAACCAGATTTAATCAGATGTATATCATCATACAGACACAAAAAGATATGTAACTACTGCCAGTTTATTGCAAATTTTAAAAATGTTGTGCACAAAGAGACTAAATAAACCAAAATCTAGCCATAAATTTACCAACCGAGACTGTAATGTTTGCATCAGTGTTTACAGTATGAAAAACTGAATAATATCTGAATAACCTCATGGTTTTTGATCTCTAACAAAGATGCATTTCTTTGTCAGACATAGTTACAAACATGACATGCAGATAGAAGAAAATATTTATTCGGATGCATAAACACGTCTACATGTACCACTTTGTATTTTGGATAAACCATGGAATACGACAGCAAAAAAAGTGCAAGTGAGGACAGAAACCAGTGATCATATCAGTGGTGCAACCAGAGGAGCGATGTTCAAAGACTATACACAAACCTCAATCATCTCAGCCAAACCAAAAATATTTGGACTATTTCATTGGCCCTTGTTATCTCTGTTTATTAGAAACCTAAGCAAGGATAATTGTTTGGACCAAATCAATCAAACTTCTGAATTGGCTTCTCCATGCTCATCTTTGGTCAGATTTACTGTGTGTTTAAAGAAGTCTCTCCGCAAACTCTCTCACACAAACACAAAACCCGCTGGAAATGCCAGTGCGTTACTGGAAAGAGGATAATGTTTGTTAAAAAGCTACAGTGTTATGCAGGAAATGGGGGGGACAGCATATTTTTAACATACTGCTTGGAAACAAACCCTAAAATTGATAAAAGTTGATTGTCATATGAACACAGAAAAGCAATTTTCCATGATGTTTCTAAAAGAGTAAATGCAGGTAAAGAGAGACTAATGATCATGTATGTTCATCTTAAACTGTGTAAGATGACACAAAAAGGGTTTTTTTTAACTCTTAATAATAGAAAAGTCATAAACACTGACTTTTATATATGGTCTTCTCGATTTGGAATATTTAACTGCATATTTCTTCGCAGAAGAAAAAATGTAATGCTGTTAAAAAGTCTTATGTTCATTTTTGATCGAAAATACAAAATAACACTTTAAATAATAATACATTATAAAAAAAAATTTTGTTTTGTAATATATTTTAAAATATATTACTTTTTAATATCATTTTAATATAATATTAAAGCATATATACATTTTGTGAATCATTGTCTTTCAGAAATACGATTATGAATGTCTTCACTGCAAAAAAAGCTTTTCTTACTTCTTACTTTTTTTGTTTTGTTTCTAATCCAAATATCTAAATATTCTTTAATTAAGAAGCAATTTTTAGACGAGCAAAACATATTGTCTTATTTTAAGAAATAACATGCCAAAATCAAGTGAGTCTTTCCTGAAAACAAGCAAGATGTTTAGATATTTGGACTAGAAACAAGACAAAACATCAAAGTAAGAAAATAATTTTGTTAGTATGTTACTTGCCACATAAAATAATAATTACAAATTTTAATGTAATGTACATTAAAAAAAGCAGATGAATTTGAAGCTTAAAATCAATTTAACGAAGCTTTACCAGAGAGATCTCGTTAAAAAAAAAAAAAAAAAAAAGCAATACACAAACTGATTCTCACCTTCTGAAAAAAGTCATCTCCTCCATTTATCCTCCCCTCACTGGCCGCTATGAGAAAAAGAGAGAAAAAATGTTTACATTACCATCAGCAAGACAAATTTATTTCATAACTATTTCACTTCTCTAAATAGAGAAATAAATTTAAGCAATAAATTATAGGTCATACTGTATGGCACAGGTCACAAACTCTATTCCTGGAGGGCTGCAGATCTGCACTGTTTTGCTCAAACCATGATCAAACACAGCTGATCCAACTAATCGAGGTGTTCATGGCTCTTTTGAACACCTCGATTATTTGGATCAGCTATGTTTGATAGGGTTGGAGCAAAACTGTGCAGAGATGCGGCCCTCCAGGAACAGAGTTTGAGACCTAGAGTATGACGTATGGCAAACAAGTTATAGTTCAAGGTTGCTGTTAAGCACACAAAAATCTAATATCCAAATTCATATATTTGCACACAATACATTCACAATCTCAAAACACATACATGCGATACACACATATACACACACACGTATGCAAGCGCACACTCATGAGTTATAAATGACAAAACATTACTTCAATAATCTTCATAAACACTTTCACAAATCTTACACAGCGTATGATGCTTGAATAGCCTGTGCATGTACATAGTGTGTGTGTCAAAACAACTTATCACACTAGAATAAAGCTCACTTAAACTGATGGATTTGTCCAACCTTTTTCAGACATTTGATCACTCAAAATGTGCATAATTTAATTAAAGTAAGATATTTAAAATGCAAGTGTGAAATTGAGTGCAGTCAGGTTCACAGGAAAGTAAAAGCGTGTTTGCTTTGGTGTGATGCTGGATCTCCAGATGTTTGGTTGAGATCTTCCCATCTTATTAAATGAGCATTCTTGTGCATATAGAAGACGATTCATCAAATAGCACCAAGCCCTCGCCTGCACTTTACCTTGAAAAGCTGAAATATGGATTTCATAGAGAGGTCAGAACAACAAACTCCAAATGGGAGGAAATAAAAGGGTTGGAAATGTGACAATCTTGTCATCTAATCCTCTAAATGACCCTAAAAAAATCACAAACAAAAGCACATCCACCCACCTCACCATGAAATTCACTACAGATCCAAACAAGAGAAGCAAAAGCTACAATTTCACTAAAGTGTGTGATTCTGAGACTCTTTCATAAATCCCTGCACTCTTGCTAGTCAGTGGACTATTGCAGCGATTTAGACACCAATGATGACATTTAGAGATTTCTTTTGGAAAACTTGGAGAAATGCTATCATCTAGGGATGCACAATGTGTTGTTTCAGCGTCGATATCGCAATGTGCGACTCTGCAATACACTCAAAAAAATATTTTTGCTGCTTTTGTTCAAACTACTTATCTATAAATGAGCTAAAACCACACAATTCTTGAGATGTTTGAAGACAACCTTATTTTTTAAGTTGCATTGAGTTAAATTTAACCAATTTGTGTACACTGTAAAACAATAATATGACAAAAGGTCATGAGAACAAATGTTTTTGTAACTTTAACTTCAAGAGTTCACACTTAGCTGATGATTGATTATAAAGCTTGTTTGGCATGCTGTCCCGGGAGAGAGCCCTGAGCTCATAAGATCTTCGAGCCCGGGGCTCCCTCCCGTTTGCAAGGCGAGAGGAGAGTTTGAGCTCAGGTAGATCTCGAGAACTCCCCTGCGGGTAGCTAATAAACGGATAGTGATTGCTATGAAAAGAAAACTGCTTACTAGGAGCGTGTCTATGGTACCGATTCGGATTAGTCAATTAACTTAAGTTCCATGTTTTTAGGCGGTGGGAGGAAACCGGGAAACCTGGGGGAAACCCACATGAGCACGGGGAGAACGTGTAAACTCCACACAGAAACGTCAGCTGGCTTGGTAAGGACTAGAACCAGTGACGTTCTTGCTGTGAGGCAACAGTGCTAACCACTGGGCTGCCGTGCCACCCATCTAGGAAGAAGGAGGTGTAGGGGTGGAAAGGAGGGATTCTTCAAAACTAAGATGGCTGTGATAAGGAACTTAGGGTATTTATAGTGGCTTAGGAATCATCTGATTGGTGAATCATAAATTGAATAACGCGAGACCAGCTGCAAGCAATCATCTGCACATGATCCTCTCGAAATTAGTTTAGAAATAAACTTCACTTATTTTATTAAGTTATGGTTTCAGCTAATGTTTTTAAAGTTATACAAAGTTTTTTTCTGTTTAATTTAATTATGTTGAGATAAAAATTAGATTAGAAAATAGATAAATTAGACTTAACAACAAAAAAAATTAAGCTGCGAGAATTTTTTTTACAGTCACATTGCAGGATGTGTTTGTTGACCAAACATTACAGTTCAGAACACATTGGAGCCATTACAAAGCTTAAAGCAAAAGTTCTTCACTTTTGTTTGTTTTAGGACCTTTCACTGTAAACCATTTGGGCTCAAGTGATTATAATGTTTGTAGTTTTAAGTTTAATTGTATATAATTATTTACACATGACTATCAGTGGTGTAAAGTAACAAATTACAAATGCTCAAATTACTGTAATTGAGTAGTTGATTTTTAGTGCAGTATCTGTACTTTTACTCCACTACTTTCCTTCAACCTGCAGTCACTACTTAATTTTTTTCTTGTTTATGGGGATTGAAAAATCAGTCCTGCGATTACATCCAATCAAATCACACATAGAAGGTGAATCACATAATAATGAACTACCTCAAGACATGGGCACTTTATAATTGCAGCAAACTGTTTGGAAGCTTTAAAAGTGTCCAAGACAATGCCCAAAATATTTACTAGCATTGCCCCAGAGACTGTTTACTGTATGAAGACCGAAATGGCCTTAAACACCCAGAAGGCACAAGACGTCAACACGACATCAGATTGAAGTTGTCTCGCAACGTCACGGAGACGTTGCATTTTGTTTGGAAATGAAAATTGGGTTGACGTCAGAACTCATCAGGCTGACATCAATGTCCAACGTCCAACCTAGAGTCAACCAAATCAAAGTATAATGATGTTACAGCTTGACGTTGTGTGGATGTTACCACCATGACGTCTATCAGACGTTTGGATTTTAGTTGCCATACCTGACGACTAAATGTCAGTGTTTGACGTCAATGCGACAGTGGTTTAAGATGTTGGCTCGACATTGGATTTTTGTCACTTTTCAACACAACCTAAAATCAACGTCATTTAACGTCATTATTAGACATCAAAATTACATTGTCCTTAGACGCTAGCTAGATATTGCATTTTGGTCACCTGACATCACAACCTTAATCTGACCTAATAATAACATCTTATGGCGTTGTGTGCCTGCTGGGCAATAACTAAATACACTACAGAATGTTACGTTTACAGTAACAAATTAAATGTAAAGCTTTTTACAGCGTAATACTCACTACTTTTGAGTACATTTGAAAGAGCTACTTTTTATTCATCCTTTAAGTAATATTTACAACAGATACATTTACTCGCACTACGTTTTTAGGCAAGCAATGGTACTTTTACTTGAGTATGATTTTTCAGTACTCTTTCCACCACAGATGACTATACAGTGTAATTTTACATTTAATAATTCAATTTCTGTCTGATACTGATTTTGAACTCTCCAGAAATCTATAAAGCACTGTTTATTTAATGTCTATCTTTTCTCTGTTGCATTCTTCTGAGCATTCATTTAATGCATACCCTACAAAATCATCAAAATCCAGTAATCTATGTAATGTCATCTGGTGAAGTTATACCAATATCACAACACATGTTGCAGAAAAACTAAATATCAAATGTAATTGTTTTCAGCATTGTGCAGTCCTACTATCATTATATCTTCTGTATTATCTTGCATGTGGCAGACAGAACTGAAAAACAACAGTGATGGACAGAGAAATACACAAAAAGGGTTTTAATCTTCCAACCCCCTCAATTCCCAAAACAAAATCCCATTAAAATACTTTCATTTATTGAGTCTGCTAAATGCTTAGCAGAAACACTTTGATTGTTCCCAGTTTTAATAAACAAGTTATTTTCCAGATGACTTGCACAAACAGTACAAAAAGTCTATCTTAAATTAAGTACTTATTTGCATTTTCACAGGTAGTACAAACTATATTAAAAACTGTATATATAAATCAACTGTTTAAATATAGTTTAACATATCAACGTTATTTGAATTTCCAGCATGAATACTATCAAATGTGTTATTAGAGTGACAGACAGAAAGAGAGATGACTGTTCTTATAATATCTAATAATTCTGACATTTATTTTAAGCTTTAAAACAGTAACAGCCCAGAATACTACATATTCAATGAAAACAGTTTACTTGCATGAGCTCACAGGAGTCTGATCCAGAGTTTGTCACTCAGGGTGAAGTGAGGACAGAGCAAGGCTGAGTTCACTCTCTACAGTTGTGAAATCAGAGTAACTCACTTCACATCTACTATCAGATGCTGCATTTCATTTAGTCAACAGTTTCACGGGATGTTTGGATGACGTCTTATTCGTGCAGCACAAATGTGTGGTACTGCGAAACAAACAGATGAATACTGCTCTCCCTACTTCTGACAGACCAGCACATGAACATCATGTTCACTTAAAAAGTAGTATATAATTTTAATATATACAGAATCTCTCCAATCACTGGAGTTTCTACTTACACAGTTTAACTGTACTTCTTCTACAGAATCTCTTTCTCAAACTCAGAAAAAAAATAGCAAACACACATTCAAGGAGCAGAAGTTGTAACCCGGTTATGGAATGCCCTCCCATAACATTTGAGGGCAATAAAACAATGGATGGTTAAAAAAATACCTTTTTAAAAACTTATTTTTAATGTTTAAATTGCTTTTTTAGTCTTTGAGTGAATCTTAGTTGGTAGCAGATTTTAACATGTCTTTTTGTTTAATCTCATTTTGTTTTTATCTGTAACACATTGAGATTTAACTTAAAATGTAAAGTGCTTTATAAATAAAATGTATTATTGTTATTATAATTATTACTACATAAAAAACACACACTCACATATACAAAAGATAAAAATTAACAATAAAAAAAAGCAAGCTTCAAAGAGTGTTAAATGCAGTGTATTGTATTCCCAACATTATAGTGACCAAATGTCCACACCAGTATAGCAATAATAGTAAATTTTCACCAATTGTTTTTAGTCCCTACACTCAAAAAATAAGTACTGCTGCTTGTTAAAACTAGCTCTTTAAAACGAGCTGAAACTACACAATTCTTCTAATTTCTTTGGCTGATTTCTTTGTTTTATGTTCAGTCCACTTAAATTTATAAACCATTACCTTAACTTAAGCGTTTTGTGTTGTACCAACTGCCTGGGGATTTGTAGTTCCCAGCATGCTTTATGTGGGATTGAATTAAGAGAATTAAAATATTGACAATAAAAGTAATCTCAGGTGTTTAAAGTTAATAGAAAGACTTGTTTGAGTTCAATCTTCACTTTAGTTTGATTTTCATTTAATGTTTTGAGATTACCACCTTGCAGAAGCACCCATGCTTTGGGTGCAGGCAACAATGCAGTTTGTTGCTTTGCTCAGTGAGCAATAACTGTCCTAAAATGAGTTCTGAGATCAGTGTCAATCAACTGTAGATGTAAATTATGCTTAAAAATATGAAATATGCTTAAAAATGGCTCTTTTGATAACTTCAAATAAAACTACGAGACTTTGAAATGTATCACTATAGGCATACATGATATTATCAGACCTTTGAGTTTAAAGTTAAATAAAAATACAAACGTATTTAAACTTTTATTTGATAAAATCATGTTGGATCAACTCAATTGCATTTAATTGATTAAATATATATATTTTTAGTTGCTGCTAAACAAATTTATTGGATGGAAATCCTGCCCTCAAATAAATTGAGTTCATCCGATGAGTTATTTTTTTGAGTGTATATGAAACAAACTGCTTATGTTCACAGAATGAAGTAATTTGAAAATGTAAAAATGCAGATTGTTCCCTGTGAGGGGTGAGTTTAGGAGTATGGTTAAGGTAGAGGGTTAAATATTCCATTTGTAAAGTATAAAAATAATTATGTATATGGGCAGTACACTTTAAAACAGCTGTACAAGTCAAATGTGTGTGCGTGTTGATTTCAGCTCTTTCTTGTGCTCCAATCAGGATGTGGGTCAGAAAAACTCCAGCTTTTGAGTTTCAGCTAATGAAACGGCTTTATATACAGGGAAAAGTGTTTGATTATAGCACAGCTCCTGTACAATGTTTGTGTGTGTGTGTTTGGGAATGTGATGAGTAAGCGGGTGTAATAACAAAACTATATAATTTGAGTGCATCTCTCTTGGATAATCCTGGAACTTCCCTTTAACTCCAGAGCTCAGAGAGTGGGCGAGAGATGATAGAAACACAATCACAATCAGCATCTGAATTTGAATCTGGAAAAAGTAACCAACACCATTCAGAAGCAGGAGGCCTATGATTTCAGTCAACGCTTATGAAATCATTTCTTTTTTATTATTAAATATATACTGTATATATTTAAAATGTACACATTTAGCACCGTTTAATCATGACTAATCGCATAAGACAAAATAAAAGCTATTTAAATAATGAACATTCACATGCATATACAGTTGAATCAGAATTATTAGCCCCCCTGAATTATTAGAGATTATTATTGTTTATTTTTTTCCCATATTCTTGTTTAACGGAGAGAAGATTTTTTCAACACATTTCTAAACATAATAGTTTTAATAACTCATCTCTAATCACTGATTTATTTTATCTTTGCCATGGTGACAGTACATAATATTTTACTAGGTATTTTTTGAGACACTTCCATACAGCTTAAAGAGACATTTAAAGGCTTAACTAGGTTAACTAGGTAGGTTAGGGTAATTAGGCAAGTTATTGTATAACTGTGGTTGTTCTGTAGACTATCGGAAAAAAAAGCTTAAAGGGGCTAATAATTTTGACCTTAAAATGGTTCTTAAATTAAAAACTGCTTTTATTCTAGCCAAAATAAAACAAATAAGACTCTCTCTAGAAGAAAAAATATTATCAGACATAATGTAAAAATGTCCTTGCTCTGTTAAACATTGTTTGGGAAATATAATTGTTTTTTTTAATAAATAAAAAAAAATAATAAATAAATAAATAAAAATCGAAGGGGGGCTAATAATTCCAACTTCAACTGTATGTATTATAGATGTATCATATGTGTATAATTTGCAGCACCACATGCAGCACCCCACTCGCGAAAAAAAACACACACTTAGACTTAGGCCCTGTTTACACTAATACATCTTGGTTTTCAAATGACATTTTAGAATGAAAATGATCCAAGTCCACACTGACATTTCATCTAGCATTTCTGAAAAGGTCTCCATCCACACTATACCGCTGATAATGCACATCATGTGACCACACACGCACACACACACACACAGGCATGCGCTGCATCATGTGCACATCTGAGCTCCAGGCAGTCAGCGGGTGCTTTGAGCACAAAATCCCAGAGAGAAGTGTATCTCAGAGAGTTTATCAAGGATGTACCGCTGGATCACGTCTCACTATAGTTGTTAAACGTGATATTTAATTAACCGTGTCTCAATCTAATGACTATTCAGTCTTTTGAATCTATCAGGGAACGTGTCACAGCATCAATACACTGCTTCAATCTTTCACTTTTATGATTGTACTAAGTAATTTTAGCAAAAACCTCAGAAACTGTTGGTTGTGCACCTTTTTTTACCTAGTTTGTCGACGCCATTATAACGACACAGATCACTCTGCCTATTCATGCCAGAGTCCCGTGGAAAAAGTGATTGTGTGTAACTTATCTTTATCAATTAATGATTTGGTTACGGGTATAAGAAAGACCATGCAGGTTAGGTAGTTGAAACAGTAGGCTACAAATAATGAACTTGTTATAAATTAATTAATTAACAGCCGCCTACGGCGATGATGCCATCGTCCATCGCGATGTTTCACATTAGACATCATACGATTCCAAATTGGTCGACATCGCCCAACCCTAATATAAACAAACATTTTCTATGTATATATGTATATTCACATATACTGTACATGTGGGCAGTAAAACTTAAACTTATATAATATTACTATTTTTTCATGCAAGTAGTTTCTATTCAATTAAATGCAACATTGTGAGTGACAGAGACTGACCCAGACTTTTGAATGGCAGTGCACTATAGCATGGAGCACAATCTGATTGGTTACGCCAAGCTCAGGAAACATAAATCACATGAAAGCACAACCCTGTCAATGGCCTACTAAAGCAGACCTACTCAGCCACTTGTGCAAAAGAATCAGAGCTTTTATCTCCTCAGACAGTTTATGCGCAATGTCATAACTTGAGATTACACACATGCCGCCGACACATCCATTGCAGACTGTAGTTGTACAATCTTCTGCAACAGTTTCTTTTGCAAGTTCTGAAAGCAAGAAGTATGCACGAAAGTAAACTCAAAATCAAGAGCTCGAGAAACATCTGGTCATGGGAAACTCACACTTAGGGCCGAATGCCTCTCAGAAACAATGCGTACCACTAACAGATAGAAGTCTGTGAAACTACTCAACTTAAGAAGGAAAATAAGGCAATAATCAGGCATATGAACTGCAAAAATGTGTGCGGTTATAAACTACAGATGTGCTGCAAATACATTCAAGAGCTCTCAGTGAAAGGGATTCAACGATAATGTGACTGAAATAATGTGAACATCTAATCTCAAGGAACTTCATCCTCGTCTGACAGGTTATGAACACGGATGAGTCTGCAGCCAAACTGAAACTCTCCCACATCAGATATGGAGTATTGCTGCCAAACATGCATGTCTTAGTAATCCAGTGCATCAGTACATTATGATTTATCACTCCAGTCTGAAATGTTTTACACAAACAAATCCAAACCTGATGCATTAAACCCAAAAAATGGATTTGTAAACATACAAACAGAAGTCTTTTTAGGAAGAAAACGCACCAATTACGGGAAGTTCTAGTATTTAACTGGTAAAAATAACCTGCCAGTAGAAATTGTCAAAAAAGTAATAAAATCAACATCGATATACTGCATCTGTCAGCCCATAAAACAAGTGTTACCATGACAACAATATCAATGCTACAACGTTTGATTCATAATTTAGACATTTTAAAAAAGCATCTCAATGCCTTCTTGATAAACACTGGTTAATTGCCTATGTTAAATTGGAAGAGTGCCATCCAGTATATAGTCAAACTGCACATACTGTATGCATGCACGCATGTAAAAAGAAAAATCTAAATCCAAGGCAACAGACCTGTGTTTCCTGGCAACAGCACTAAGCCATGAGCACATTCCCAAAACACAACGCGCTTCCTGTTGCTTCACTCAGCAACCCAGACACATGCAGCATGTTAAGAATGATGCACTGAACATGCTCCCAGACAAAATTAGACTCAATAAATAAAACCCACATGTCTTAAAACACGCTGCACGCATAAGCAAATTCAGAAAATACACTGCCAATGTTTGGTTGTAACAATCCCAACCAACACTTTCACACACACCTCAAACTGAAGTTGTTTGTTCACCCAAAAATTAAAGTTCTTAACCTTATGAGAGTTTATGTGCATTCTTTGAAATAGTAACGTGAAATAGTGAAATAGTAAGCATGTAACCTTAAAAACATTTGTAAAACTTTTTTAAAATCATAAGGTCCAAGCACGATCATTTGATTTGGACTTTAAATAAACTGCTTGACTTTATTTTCTGATCTTTTAATGAACATTTTAAAGAGTGAGACTTTCAATAGAGGCAAAGAAATCTCCACTTGGTTGCTCGCTTGGACCACTTTGCATTAATAATATCACTTTTAAGGTCAAATCTAAAGATAAAAAAGCTTTTATGATACTATACCTATTTGTGTCTTTAGCCATATAGACAATAGCAATTGTGCCAACAAGTATGACCTGCACAATATGTCGTTTCAGCATCAGTACTGCAATGTGCGTGTCCGCAATAGTCACAAGGCAGGATATGCAATGTTAAATTGGGATTACAGTCGATCAACAATTGAGAATACATGAGATTTGTGGAGTCATTGCAGCGTATAACCATAACAAAGTGCAACTTTATAATTTGCATGTGTTTTAAAGGCATTTCTAAAAAGTGTGAAACATTCGGGCACAATAACGTAAAACATTTGTAACTTTAATGAAAAAAGATTTGACTCATTTATTAATACAATGAAGACTACACAGTGTAATTCATTCATTTTCTTTTCAGCTTAGTCTCTATATTAATCCAGGGTCGCCACAGCGGAATGAACCGCCAACTTATACAGCATATGTTTTACGCAGCGGATGCCCTTCCAGCTGCAACCCATCTATGGGAAACATCCAGACACACTTATTCACACTCATACACTACGGACAATTTAGCTCATCCAATTCACTTATACCACATGTCTTTGGACTTGTGGGGAAACCGGAGCACCCGGAGGAAACCAACGCGACCACGGGGAGAACATGCAAACTTCATACAGAAATGCCAACTGACCCCACCGAGGCTCGAACCAGCAACCTTCTTGCTGTGAGGCGAACGTGCAACTCACTACGCCACCGTGGCGCCACAGTGTAATTGTACATTACATTATTAAATTTCTGTATCTGAATACTGTTTGACTCTCTGGAAAACCCATAAAGAACTGTTTATTTGACTTTTTTCTTTGCTCTATTGTAACTATTCTCTTAATTTTATATATATATTTTTACATACATGATTCACGCCTTTTTTTTTTTACAAATTGAGCTACTCAAGCTATCTGGTGAAACTGTATTCATATGGCAATATATATCACCGAAAAAATATACTGAAATGTCAGATTTTTTCAATAACGTTCAGCCCTACAAGTGTCCAATTTCAGCTGGAGCATAAGATTGCACCAACAACAAACAACAACAAAAAACACAGTAGAGTGAATTACACCTAGTTGAGCATATTTAGGGAAAATTAGTGAGCATTTGATTGGACAGAATATGTGATAAGAAGCTGAACTGCAAGAACAAATTAATTGTTGTTCTATCTTGGTTAAAGTGTGAGACCGTAGTTAGAAAGGGTTTACTTTTTTCATTGTTTTTATAGCTTATAGATTACCATAAGCTTAACATGTTCATAATATCTTCAATTTTGATTTCACATGTACTTTACAGGAATCAAAACAGCACCAAGATATAATTCTAATTTCCAAGAGATAATTCTAATCAAAACAAACCTGTCAAGTCTGAATACAGCCTAAAATATCTTTATGCATGTAATTTCTGAACTGAAGATAAATGGAAATCATTTGGGTTTGAAACAGCATGAAGTTGAATAAACGATGACATAATTGAGATTTTTGGGTGAGTAAAGAGACATATTGACACTTAGAGATTAATATGTTGTTTTACATCCCACTGCGACAAAAATAAACACATTTCGATCACACAGCCACCTAAGTGGGCACATGATTTCCATAAAGTGCTGGAATAAACTCTGCTAAACAAACACTGCATTCTTTTACGAATTCCTCATCAAGCAGAATATAAGGTCAGGCAAGCACACATTCCTCTGTTTTTAATCAAAACCAGACATCTGATGTAACATCCACTGGGGTGCAGAAAAATACTGAATCCTAATATACAAACAGCGATAGTGATAAATAGAGACTCAAACAGAAAGAGTAACAAAGAAAGTCAGTCAATGCATGCATTTCTCACAGATTTTCTCCTGTGCAAGTTATTATGAGTCTGTGAGACATTTAAGTAATGGTGCTTTCCGAAGAAACACTAAAACTGCTGTAATTCCTTTACGTGAACATGAATCATAGGTGATCAACTTCTCTCCATCAGTGTTTCTGAGTAAGCCTTTAAAAATGAGTATTTAATCAGTCTGGTCGAAGGAGGAAAAGCACTCTCTCGACCACACTCTCTCCAATGTTATTCTTAAGAAAAATGATTTTAATTGTAACCCTCCATGCCTTGTTTCTCTTGCTCTCTCTCCCATTTCTTGGAAACAGGGAGAAGAACTGTGCCACACACTAAAGCTTTACACACACACACATTGCTGAATTTATGATCCCACCTACTTGCTGCATCTGTCCAATCAAAACAGCCACCGTTCAAAACACCTCCAGATGTTGGAACGTCATCCGGAGCAAAGGGATGATTACGAGTCACTGAATCATAGGTGTGGGAAAAAATGCCCACATCACTACAACAATGACTGTAGAGTAAATATAAGTGTGTGTGTGTGTGTGTGTGTGTGTGTGTGAGATGTGGAAAGTGTTGTTGAATGATTCGCAAATGTGGTAAACTGGCAATGCAGGTCTTTCTGATGATCGTGCTGACCTGACCTTTGACACGGGGTCCAAATATCAGGGAAGCGTTCACTTATGCAATAGCACACATGAACACACACAAAGGTGGCAAAGGGATACTGGAGGTCTTTGTTTTTCCACTTTTCCCAATGCAAAACAACTTAAAGGAACATTCCACTTCCAATGGAAATGGACTTCATTTTCAACTCCACTAGAATTAAACTGTTTTAAACCATTTTTGAATCCATTTGGCTGATTTCCCCGTTTATCGGGAGCTCTTTTAGCTTAGCATAGCTTAGATCAGTGGTTCTCAACTGGTTTGGCCATGGGACCCACATTTTTCCATGGTCATCAAGCCGCGACCCAAATTTTTAGGCACTATAATTTTAGGAATTATAATTAATTTGTATTTATTTGTTAACACACACAAGTAGTGACAGATAAATCATAAGAAAATCACAAAGACTTAATAAAGACTTAATGAAATAAACAATATTTCATTGCTGTCATTTAACAAAATGTATCAAATTATAGAAATATTAAAAAGTAAAAACGACAAATACTGTAAACAGCGGTTAGAGTAAAGAAATGTTCCATTCCCATGAACTAAACTGAACTGTTGTCGTGCGCGCATTTCAAAATAAACGTCCGGTATAAGCAAAATAAATTAAATATTTATGTTTTTTGTTGACCACACACTCCGTGACCCACTAAAAAACGTGACCCACCAGTTAAGAAACACTGGCTTAGATCATTGAATTGCATTAGACCATTAGCATCTAGCTCCAAAGAGTTAAATAAAGTTTTAAGAGTTTAAAGAGAAATTACTATTTAAATTAATTGTCCTATTTAAAGCTTGAGTCTTTAGTTATATATTGTGTACTAAGAATGACGGAAAATAAAAAGTTGCAATTTTTTTAAGGCAGATTTGGCAAGGAACTATATATTAGGCCTGCGCAATACATTGTTTCTGCATCGATATATTGCAATGTGCACATTCGTAATATACATTATATTAGCATTATAGCCACAGTTCAAAATGCACGAGATTTGTGGAGTTACTCCAGAGTTTAATAGAGTTAAAGTTTATCATTTACACAGGATTTTAAGTGCTAAGAGAGTTTAAAGCATTCAGACACAAGCAATTTTACCATTCATCTTTAATAGAAAATCATTTTATTAAACTAGACATACAGTAAAGTCTTTGCAGTGTTATTTTATGTTTGATTCTTTCAATTTCTGTGTCTAAACATGATTTGACTATACCCTGAAAACCATAAAGCACTGTTTATTTCACCTTTATATTTGCTCTATTGCATTTAGCTATGCTCGCAATTTGTTCATTAGATTTTATGAATGATTTGTTCCCCTAAAAAATCATGCCAATCAACCAAAAATTTATAAATAGTTTCGAAATAGAGCTATTTAATTCATCTGGTGAAATTGTATTTATATTGCAATATATATCGTAGAAATACTAACGTCAGATTTTTCTAATATCGTGCAACCCTAAACTATACTCTCATTCAATATTACACGGCACCTACAAAATAGTCCCCAGCACCAGACCCTACACTTGCACCACCAGTTAGAATCTACACAATGTCTTATGCAGGTATGAGAGTATAGTAAAAGGAAAATCATCAATACTTTGGTCATTTTTGAGTGAGATGCTACTGGTCTTATCCGATCCAATGATCTATGCTAAGCTAAGCTAAAAGTGCTCCTGGCAGACCCAGAGATCAGCTGATAAATCTCAAATGTTTAACTCTAGAAAAGTTGTAAAATTATCCTTTTTTCAAAATAAGTGGATTGTTCCTTTAAAATTCAGCATAATAATTAGTAAAGAATGCATATACTGTTCATTTATGGAGTTAACAGCCATAACTATCTTGAGTTTGGTAGGACTGAATACATGGTAACAACAGAGTCTTTGCAAACTTGAGGGCCAGCTACAGCAGACCAAAAGTTTTGTACATGTATAGAATATGCCAATACCAAACCACTGGCCTCAACTTGTGATACTTCGACTTGTTTAAAAATGTACTCTGCTGAAGTTACAACAAAAGAAAAACAAAATGAGTTGAACATTATTCCGCAGTAAAGTAATATATCTATTGCTGATGTAGAATATGATGCAAGTGTTGAATGATGAGCTTTAACAAGATGATGTCACTTCAAAAATTGTTTATATACAGATTTGGCAAATTCTGAGGGGCAAATTCATGAAAAATATTCCAACAACTGTAGTTGAATTGACTCATGAATCAATCACATTATAAGAGATCCACTGGAAACTTCGGCTAATATTGTTTCATATTTGGATATTGACATGCATATCAATATATCAAAACTTCCTACAATTCAAATTTTACAGTAACTAGCTGACATGTTTGGATTTGAAGGTTTGGTTTAGGATTAGACCTAGTATGTAAAAACACTGTATATCTTTAAAACGCCCTCACTAATATCGCCTTAAATATGTTTTTGTATCTTGCCCCTGAGGCCCAAAGATTTAGAAAATATTCTTACAAAAAACAAATAGGGAAACAAGTTGAAAGTTGACTTTTGGTGACATTTTAAGTGTCACCTCAATGTCTGGCAGACTGATAAATCAACAAAATTATGTTTTGATTTCCATTTACAGCCATAAACAGAGGCATACCTTTACCTTTATTATAAAAGATATTTAGAGAAATGTCTCTGTCATGTGCTCAATGTGAAAGTCAATGACAAAGAAAACCCAAAGTCATACCCTTATGAAATGAAATTATGGTGAATAAATGATGACTCCATTATCATTTTACTGTGAACTATGACTTCAGGAATATGATAGATTCTGTGATGAAAGACTGACAAATTATGATAACTTGATGGATCATAATATGGCATTTTGATACTGCTAAACACTTTAAAACGATCAGAAATACAGCCATTATTGAATTAAACTTTTATGAAAAGCCAACAAACAAAGCCTGCACGTTTTTCTTAACCGTGTTTTGAAGGTCTAACCTCAACATTTTTACACTTGATGAACATTAGAAGCTTAAATATTGCATTTGTGCACGCAACAGCTTAAGCTTAACAATTTAAACAGGTTACAACGCAAAGCTACTCAAAAAATAAAATTTTTATGTGAATAATTCATATCTGTCTACTATTAAAACATCCAAACACCAATCAGCATGTCCCACACAGGCAAGGAGAACTAACCTTCAAGATGGTCTTCGAGGAAACATTGTGATATTTTTAGACTAACTATTTATGTGACTCGACAGCAAGCAGCAGCACAAAGTTAGCAAAAAGTATTTTCAAGACAGCAAAGCGTCTTCTAAATTCTTCAAGGAAGTGTTTAAGAGGTTCACATACCTAGTAACATAGTTTCTAGTTTCTTGCGGTCAACTCGAAACCTCTCTTCGGTCCAGTCTGGGTCAGGCGGGGAGATGTGGCCGCAGTGGCCGCTGGAATCATCCTCAGACACGGCAGACGGAGAGTCGTCACTCCGCTCGCTGCCGGAGCCATGATCATGATGCATAAAACTCAACGGTTCAGCCATTGTGCCTTTGTGTGTTTTAAACTTAATGTGCTGGGTTTGAATGTGCAAGAGGTAAACGGCTAGTGAACATTAGGAGAAAAACATCCCGATTTGCAGGCAAGTTTTTCCCTATCTTGCCTTTGAAGTTCCTTAAAGCCCCCTCTGGCCAGTCGCTGCCCCCGAGAAAGTTAGTCTGCCCCAGATTCCTCTGTCCTCCACTTTTCCTCTGGCTCCAGGAGCAGTGCAGAGCACACTATAGCTGCAGGTCATGGATGCATGGATGGATTGAGCTCGTGCGGGATCGTTCACGTGTCAGGATCACCGCCCACTCTCCTCCCAAACTTTCTCATCATCACAGCCAGCGTGCACAGCACCGCGCAAAATAAAACTTTCGAAGTTATTTATTGTTATAACTTTTTTAAAAGTTCATACAAGCTATATATATTTTATTAATACAAAACAACTTGGTTGCACTTTTCTACAATTCCTTTTTAAACCAATGGCCGTTAAAGGCATAGTTCATCCAAAATTACACTGATTATTTACTCACCCTCAATTTGTCCTAAACCTTTGTGTGTTTCTTTATTCTGTTGAACACAGAAGAATACATTTTGAGGAACGCTGGAAACCTTTAACCCCTGACTTCTAGTGGTAAACAAATATGGAAGTCAATGGTTTCCAACAATTCTCAAAATATGTTCTTTTGTGTAGAACTCATAAAGGTTTGAAACAAGAATGTTCATTTTTGGTCAAACTGACCATTTAAGTATAATAGAGGATGAATAAAAATGTGTCATTAAAAGACTTATACCTGAAATAAAAGAATGTTTGGCATTGGTAACATAGTTTGGCATGGTTTTATGTTATTATTTCCTTAAAAGTCCTGATTTTTTTGGTTAAAATATGCTTTTACCTTGAGCCTTAAACAACAAAGTC
Organism: Danio albolineatus; assembly: GCA_903798035.1. Classification (NCBI taxonomy): domain Eukaryota; kingdom Metazoa; phylum Chordata; class Actinopteri; order Cypriniformes; family Danionidae; genus Danio; species Danio albolineatus. The sequence continues at coordinate 1,175,934 of CAIGQQ010032009.1, forward strand.
ATTTTGTTGTCATGTGACAAGAAGCATACACACATATATATTAATGATACTTTGTTACAACACCAAGGCAGATTTACTTCGATTTTGGATTTAAAACATCATCTTAGAGTCTTAAAATTTTCAGAAAATAAATTAAAATACATATAAATTGATTACATGTTGTTCTGTTTTAAATAAAAATGCTTTTCATGACATGTAGGTTTTGTAAGGTCAATTCTATAAGATTAAGTAAATGTTAAGTGTACTTTCAGTCATTAAATCAACCTCTTGTAAATGTTTCGCCAAATGTATGACTTTAACAAAGCTACATTTCTACGAACTTATTTTAAAATACGTTATAAAGTATTTCATTTAAACATTTCAACCATGTTTGCTTAAGTGGATCCCTATTTGAGGCTCTCATATAAAACAGCTGCTATCGCCATCTAGTGGCACAAACAGAAATACCGCGCAGTGTCCACATCCGATATCACACAAATACAGAAAATATCTCACAATATAAACATGTGGAGTGAGGCACATCTTTTATAATAACACCTTTTAATGCAAAAACAATAAAAATGATCCAGTATTGTATTTATTTCTATACAATAAAATTACTAAAATGTAACTAATCCGTTGGAAAATAAAACAATTTGTGTGTGTGTGTGTGTGTGTGTGTGTGTGTGTGTGTGTGTGTGTGTTCACTGACAGGTTGTTCCAGGACGCCTCTGAGAGCAGGGATGATTGACTCCTCCTGAACAAGGGCTTTCTGTATAATTGTGCGTGTATATATGTTTGCGTGCATGTTTGTATATATGTGTGGGGAGGTTCATCTGTTGGTAAACGTCTCGTCTCTGTACAGGTGCAGTACAGATCCGTGTGCAGTAAGTGTCCATGTGCAACCATTTCAAAACCTTATGGTCCAGTTACATTGCATACTTCTGAGTCCATTCCCTTGCCAGTCTGTTATACCTAAAAACATAAGAATAATAGTAAGATTTTAATACAAATGAATAGCACATGGCTGCTATTAACACTTAAGATGAAATAAAAGTGTAAGAAAAAATATCAGTTTTGAAACATTCATTCATTCTCCTTCAGGTTAGCCCCTTATTTATCAGGGGTTACCACAGCAGAATTAAGAGCCAACTATTCCAGCATTTGTTTTATGCAGCGGATGCCCTTCCAGCCACAATGCAGTACTGGGAAACACCCATACACACACACCCATACACACACCCATACACACACCCATACACACACCCATACCCACACCCACACCCACACACACACACACACACACACACACACACAATGTCACAAAAGTAAGTACACCCCTCCAATTTCTGCAAATATTTATTTATATCTTTTCATTGGACAACACTGCAGAAATGACTCTTTGACACAATGAAAAGGAGTCAGTGTAAAGTTAGTTTAGCAGTGTAAATTTAGTGTCCCTTCAAAATAACTAAAAATACAGCCAATAATAGCTGAACCCCTGGCAACAAAAGTGAGTACACCCCTTAGAATTTTATTTTAAAGTTAATATTTTGTGTGGCCACCATCGTTTTCTAGCACGGCTTTAATTCTCTTGGACATGGAGTTGACCAGAGCTTCACAGGTTGCCACTGGAATCCTCTTCCACTCCTCTATCACAACATCACCAAGGTGGTGGACAGCCCAGTTTCCGGAAGAAGGGGATCATGCTCTAGTACAGGGATCACCAATCTCGGTCCTGGAGGTCCGGTGTCCAGCAGGGTTTAGCTCCAACTTGTCTCAAAACACCTGTCTGGATGTTTCAATTACACCTAGTGAGAGCTTGATTAGCTTGTTCAGGTGTGTTTGATTAGGGTTGGAGCTAAAATCTGCAGGACACCGGACCTCCAGGAACAAGTTTGGTGATCCTTGCTCTAGTATGTCACAGTACTTGTCAGAATTCATGTTTCCCTCATTGAATTGTAGCTTCCCAATGCCAGCAGCACTCATGCAGTCCAACATCATGACACTCCCACCACCATGTTTAGCAGTAGACAAGACACACTTGTCTTTGTACTCCTCATCTGGTTGCCACCACACACGGTTGACAACATCTGAACCAAATAGTTTTATCTTGATCTCATCATACCACAGGACATGGTACCAGTAATCCTGGTCCTTAGTTTGAAGGTCTGCGGCAAATTGTTTGCGAGCTTTCTTGTGCATCGTCTTTAGAAGAGGCTTCCTTCGTGGACAACCATGCAAACCAACTTGGTGCAGTGAGAGGCGTACGGTCTGAGCACTGACAGGCTGACCTCCCATCCCTTCAATACCTGAAGCAATGCTGGAAGCACTTATCCATCTGTTTTTCAAAGACAATCTTTGGATGTGACGCTCAAAACGTGCACTCAGCTTCCTTGGCTGACCATGGTGAGGTCTGTTCTGAGAAGGACCTGTCCTCTTAAAGCATTGAATGGCCTTGGCCACTGTGCTGCAGCACAGTTTCAGAGTGTTGCTATCTTCTTATAGCCTATGCCATCTTTATGCAAAGCAAAAATGTGTTTTTTCAGGTCTTCTGAGAGTTGTTTGTCATGAGATGCCAGGTTAAACTTTCAGTGGCCAGGTTGAGTGAGTGGAAAAGCTTTTATACCAAATTTAACTCACCTTCTATCTGGAAACACCTGAGACAGTGTAAAACGAACGAGCCACATGACACAGGGGAAGGAAAATGACTAATTGTGCTCAATTTGTACATTTTCACTAAGGGGTGTACTCACTTTTGTTGCCAGTTTTCACTATTCAATATGGAACACCATTTCAAATATCATATCAGATCATAAAATATAATAAAGTCTAATGATGTTACATTTGTAATTATAATAATGTGTCTTAGTATAATTATATTCAACCTTCGTGCATGATTTTAAAAAAGTTATAGGTCCATAGATGACCAAAATTTCTATGTTAAAATAACATAAAAGTATCAATTTTTTATATATTTTTACACTTTCACTGACACCGATTTCTTTACGAGCATCTGATGATACGATCAAAAATTCAATTATTTGAAGAATTATAAGCCTTCAAATTACAGTTGGTTTACACAATGCCATTATTGTTAGTTTTGTATTTTTTTATTTTTAATATTTCCGTACACTAAATCAGTGGTCACTAAACTTAATCCTGGAGGGCCGGCGTCCTTCAGAACTTAGCTCAAAATTTGCTTACCATACAACTGTCTGGAAGTTTCAAGTATACCCAGTAAGACCTTGATTAGCTTGTTCAGGTGGTCTGTCTGATTGGGGCTGGAGCTAAACCAAAGCCTGTTGACCTTATTCTCCGTTGCGGAAGTGTGCTAATTTTTTTAGAACTTCCAATTCAGCTGCCTATGGTAGAAATGACTAGGAACAGCAAAAAAAAACAGTCAAACTACTTGCTCTACAAACAAGTGTGTTCATGACTATACTTAAAAAGTATAACAATATAATAAGAAACGACAAGAAGCAGCAGAATTAGCTCTTTTTAACATCTAAAAAAAATCATTAGAGGTGAATAAGAGCAGAATTCTCACGCCAAAAAGATTTCAATGGCTGGGCCCACTCGTGCGTGAGGAATAAGGTCAATTGAAGGCAAGCCAAAAACAATTTGCCTAAAAAGCATAATGGCTAATGCTAACGTTGCCTGTATGGCACTACGCTGGAAAGGAGATTAAAAGTCTCTATTGCTTAGAGCGTTTACAGGTATTCCAATGGAAGGTTCAGACATTTTCATCTACCAAAACAGTAAGAAATTCTCTGGGTAAAAGCAGCAGGAGGGCGCCACAGTGGTGTAGTGTGTAGCACGATCGCCTCACAGCAAAAGAAGGTCGCTGGTTCGAGCCTCAGCTGGGTCAGTTGGCATTTCTGTGTAGAATTTGCATGTTCTCTAACTTCAGCTAGTACAAAATGCAGCCGCCAGAGTTCTTACCAGGTCTAGAAAATATGATCATATCACCCCAATTTTATCCTCGTTACACTGGCTGCCTGTTAAGTTTCGTATTGAGTTCAAAATATTACTTCTTACATATAAAGCATTAAATAATCTAGCTCCTGTTTATCTAACCAACCTTCTGTCTCGCTACAATCCAACCCGCTCTTTAAGATCTCAAAACTCAGGGCTTCTAGTAGTACCCAGAATAGCAAAATCAAGTAAAGGAGGTCGAGCCTTCTCATTTATGGCTCCTAAACTCTGGAATAGCCTTCCTGATAATGTCCGAGGCTCAGACACACTCTCACAGTTCAAAACTAGATTAAAGACCTATCTTTTTAATAAAGCATTCACTCAATACGTCACTTAGCTGTATGATGCATGAATGTGCTCCACGCATCTCCTTTATATACACTATGAACTGCAGCTACGCTAATTATTGTCTTTGTTCTCTATTCCAACTGGGGATACTCATCCCGAGGCCCCCAGAGACTATGCAGCGCCACTGATGCGATCCAAGACCCGTGACGAGACGATTCCAAGGCTCCTTAACCCTGGATCCTGAGCAGCTGCTTGGCGGAGTAGCAAGCAAGAGACGGATTCCTGTGACCCTCCAAGGACAGACGAGCCTCAAGTTCCCCAGCGTCCGGCGACTAGACTGCAGCTAGAGCTGCGCACCGATGGATTACTCTTCAGTGTTTAAACTCTAAGTAGTGAATATTAAACAACACTGAACTGAACTAAACTCAGCTATATACTAGCTAATAACATACTAGCTAATAACTAAACTGACATTTTCAATTTACTATAATCTTCTATGTGAAGCTGCTTTGACACAATCTACATTGTAAAAGCGCTATACAAATAAAGGTGAGTTGAATTGAATTCTCCCCAAGGTCGTGTGGGTTTCCTTCAGGTGCTCCGGTTTTCACCCACAAGTCCAAAGACATGTGCTATAGGTGAATTGGGTAGGCTAAATTGCCTGTAGTGTATGAGTGTGAATGAGTGTGTATGGATGTTTCCCAGAGATAGCTGGAAGGGCATTCCTTGCGTAAAACATGTGCTGGATAAGTTGGCGGTTCATTCTGCTATGGCGACCCCAGATTAATAAAGGGACTAAGCCGAAAAGAAAACGAATGAATAAAAAGCTATATGACCCGGCCTTCCAGGAACAAGCTTAGCGACCCCTTAACTAACGGCTAAGATGATTATTTGTTTCGTTCATTACTATCTTGGAAAAAGTCAATATTCATAAACACACTACCATTCACAAACATACACATTTCTCAAAAATGTTTTATTAATTTGGCCTGCAGTTTTCAAAAGTAGGTTTATTCCACAGGCCAAAAAGTATCTATCTGTAAAAACGTATCTAAATGTATCTATGTATCTGATTCACCTTTTAACACAATTTCCTCAAAAACAAAATGTATACCGATAATCAAGTTAACCTAATTTGCTTTAATAAGTGTTTTAAAAAGAATAAAATGCTATACAAAGTGTTTTATAGTAATACATTTTAGAATATATAGTATATAAAAATGTGGCTGTGATCAACCAGACAGAAAAAGACAGATCAAAATCACTTACTTATCTTTGTCTGATTTGTAGATGTGTGCAATATCTGGAACTAAAGGGTCATCTGGATTCGGGTCACAGAGAAGTGAGCATATGGATAATAAAACTGAAAGAAAAACAACACAACACACAAGAATCATTTTAGTGGTGTTAATAAAAGTAAGAGAACATTGCTCAAATAAAATCATTTTATGGGCCATAATACTGAGCTCCACTTCCTTTTAGGTTTTCTTTGCATGTCTATTGAATATAAAAAATATATAATTTAGTGTAACGTTTAATTATGAAACACAATCATCAACACAAAAACACATTCAGCAAAATACTGTTGAATTATCATTACCAGAAAATCCCAAATAATAAATATTGACGCAAAAATATAAGTTCCAGGATGTCAATTTTTTAGTCAGTAATACAAATCCCTAAATTAGACATTTATGACAAAAAGACAATCACCATGATTTAAGTCAGCATACCTCCTTACTGTTACATACTGTATATTCATGTGAAAACAGCTTCAAACAAGTATAAATGTATTGTACGTAGGGCTGAGCAATTAATCAAAAAGTAATCAAAATAGACATTGAAAATTTTATTCAGGTCAATTTTTTCAATAACTTTCCCTACCATGTGTGGAGTCATGTGACCCCTCTCTGTTAAGGCTAATTTATTCATTCATTCATTCATTTTCTTTTCGGCTTAGTCCCTTTATTAATCCGGGGTCGCCACAGCGGATTGAACCGCCAACTTATCCAGCATTTGTTTCACGCAGCGGATGCCCTTCCAGCCACAACCCATCTCTGGGAAACACATTCATACATTCTCATTCACACACATACACTACGGACAATTTAGCTTACCCAATTCACCTGTACCGCATGTCTTTGGACTGTGGGGGAAACCGGAGCACCCGGAGGAAACCCACGCAACCACGAGGAGAACATGCAAACTCCACACAGAAATGCCAACTGGCCTAGCCGGGGATCGAACCAGCGACCTTCTTGCTGTGAGGCGAGCGTGCTACTCACTACGCCACCGTGGCGCCCA